>KK502442.1:521891-552302 GCA_000688735.1 Glossina austeni
TAAAAATAAAAAAAAAAAAAAAAAGTAATAATAATAAATAAAAATAATAATAATAATAATAATAATAATAATAATAATAATAATGATAATGATAATAATGATAATAATAGACAATTTTAAGAGAAATAAAATAGAAAAACTTTCCATTTCTTTGTTTGTCTTGGTTATTGGTTTCTGTCTGGTTTGACATTGAGGTGCTATTCTTACGTCACAATAAGTCGGACAAAAAAAACTTTCCAAATAAAATGAAAAACTTTTCATTTGCCACAGTTACTGTCTTTCTATCACATTATCATTTCGATGACGATGATAATTATGATGACAAAAACTTTTTTATTTATTTTTTTTTCTCTTTTCTTATCCTTATCAAACCTACCCACAAGGTGTATATTAGATTTGACAAGCACATCATCAAATATGTACATTTAATGCACACCAAAGATTTCTCAAAATATATATATCCTTTTCAACTATATATATATATATAAATATATATACATATATATAAAAAAGGTGAGTTTTTATTCTTTCCGAAACATGTTCACTTATTTATCCACATCTCTGTTGCACCCATCAAAATAGACCCCCGTTAGATGTAATACACTTGCGTCGCAGCGCGTTTTCCAATCCTCGAAGTACTTCTGATATGCGCTTTTCGGTATGGGCTTGAGCTCTTCCAGCAATGCGGTCTTCGTTGCAAAACTCCGTCCTTTCATGGGGTCTTTTCATTTTTGGGAACAAGAAAAACTCGTAGGGGACAACTAAGTGGCTGGGGCATGATTACGGTGTTGCCTTTGAGCAAAAAATTTGGAACAAGTAATCATAGTTTTGAATGGCGATTATTCAAAGGCATATATAAACTTTTCCTAGCCTTATATTTGCGTTTAAGGTTTAAGATTAACGATTCAAAATTCGCCATAGGATGAACGTAACTTCTTTTGTTCGACTTATTCCTTTATTTTTCGTCACTAACATTTCATACTTTTGCAGCCATCCATCCATCCATCCATCCATCCATCCGTCCATCCATTTAATATCAAATGATTGTTTCTGCCCAGTTTGCTTTATTGTCAACATTTCATACTCAATTTTAATCTCATTTTGACACTTGACATACGCCAGTGATGTTGTGGTATTCAGCATCAAAAGGTATAATAAATTATTCATTTCCTGTGTAGAAAGCGAGAAAATACGACTAGTTTGAATATTGAAACAATTCGCAATTTACTTGACTTTAAAAGCTTGATATGAACATTTTTAGGCCTATGAACTATGGTCCATCGTTTCAATCCGATAAATAACTAATCGTCCATTGAAATATCGGTTGAATGATTATTATTAAAAAAAAAATATAGATTAATAGTAAACTAATTTTAATTGAATCAACACAGTATGTATATACTACAAACAATCTGCTAAAGGATGATATTTTTTTTTTTTTTTGGTTTTAATTTAATTATTCACTACAGTTTAGATGTGTATAATAAAATAATTGCTTACAGAACGAGGCTAAACAACAGATCGTTCGTTTCAGAAATAAATTCAAGAGAATATGCTTTCAAAAGTAAATTTGAAAAACCTCGACCACAAAGTAATTCATAAAAACCATTTCGAGGCTTTTCGTTATTTGCAAATATGTCAGTTGACTACTCACGAGCAGAGATCGAGAACGCAGGTCAATGTCTATTCTGTATTGTAAAGTACTTTCAAATTTCAAATTTGATCCGTTAATCATCATATCGAATTATATATAGCGAGTCTCTCAATCTCAATTGTATCTAAGATTAAGGAGTATTAAAAAAGGCGACATTATTGGCTTGCGACCATTTTGGCTACCCAAAATAATGGATCAAAAAAGTTGAAAGTTTCCTTCATACACAACTATTGCACTTTCTTTTTTCCTTTACTGAATTCAAGTCAACTAAATTTATCAAACGCGATTTTGTTTATTACGAGTCCCAACCTATCCACAGAAACATGATTATGAACGGGAATTATGTCATCGAAAGGTTTATAGCACCCAAGTGTAAGTAAACTCAGAGCCCTTTGGTTCTGGCTGTTCGGGTCTATGTCTCTAGTAAACATTCTCGCGGTCGCGAAAGTTCAAATATGGCTTTAAAATTTGGGAAAAACCTTGCAATATATTGTTCATAGTGAAAGTCAGTCAAATCAATAAAAGGACACACTCGCACTGGCACGTCTATGGAAACACCTGTTTTTCGAAAGCAAACGACATTCGATTTTAGTCATAACTCGAACGGACACAACCGAAAGGATTACTTCATACACTTGCATAGCTAGCGGTGCAATAGCTTTGTAGAAATGATAAAAATCGTCCATACCTACTCAATATTATAGATTATCAAAAACTCCTTTTTTTTTGGTGGTGGTGGTGGTGTTGGGTAGAAAAGATGCGGCCATAACCGAATACAATTTTCTGAAATGTTAAATATTAGGCTGGGGAAAAAGAAATCCATTATTTCTTCTTCTTCTTTTGCTTCTTTTTGAATCCAGCTTTGTGTAAATGGTTTAAAGCTGTTTTACGGTCGATTTTTAGCTCCTGGGCGATGTTACGACTGCTAACACCGATCATTTCTCCGATTTTATCGACATTTTCGACGATTGGCCTACCTGTGCGAGGTGCATCTTTAACATCAAAAATTCCTGAACGGAATCCGAATACGAAACCAAAATTGCACATAATTGGCTGTTACAGTATCGGAACCATAAACACCATTCACAATTTTAGCCGCCTGGCTTGCATTTTCGCCTCTGTCAAAGAAAAACTGTAAAATGTATCGAATTTTCTCTTTGTTCACTTCCATTTCCAACACGCTGTAACTCACAACTGAATGCACTAAACAAAAAACAACAAAAGAATTTTTTTTACTGCGAAATGTCACCTTTTCAACGAGCATAAATCTGAAATTGTTTGATCGTTACTTTACGAGAAATCTACCAGTGTAGCCATCTACCGAGAAAATAATGGATTTCTTTTTCCCCAACCTAATATATATATGTAAGAAAGTAGAGTTCATAGTTTCATAGAATTTGTTTTCAGTTTTGCAAAAATGTAATTTTTTCCCCTTCTTCATTATTGCTGTCATTGTTGCTTACATTCAATGCATTCATCTTAGTGGTTAAGTAAATATCAAATAAAGCACGCATATGTTGTACTGCTGCTTAAGATCATAAAATCGAAGTTTATTATTTAAAGAAATAAAGAAAAAGGAAATTTTTTTTGTATAGAAAAAAAGGAGAAAAATCTTGAAAACGAAAAGTTTGAATCGAACTTTTTTCTATTATGTCCCTTTTTATTTCTTATTCTTAAGTTTTGTTTTTTCATTTTTGTTTTTCTTTTTAAAAGTACCATTACAAAAAGTTTGCGCGTATCGTTATAACTTTCTCAAGATAAAGAACTTTTTATACGTTACAAGTAGTAGCAGTAAATCTGTTTCTCCACCAAATCTCGCGCTCGCATTCATATGTATATGCGTTTTTATGTGTGTGTGTATGTATGTGTATATTTTTTTTGTAGAAATTCGTTGTACGTGCCACCATTTTGTTTTCTTATTACGAAATGAGAGAAACCGAAGTTTAAACTTCAAAAGCTTTGTTAGCTGATAAATATTTTAATATTTGAAATAATTCCTTACTACCATAGTTTCTGTTATCAGCGCATGTTTAATGTCAGCCAAAATGCGATTTTAATAAAAAGTTTTTTACAAGTTTTTGCAACACGATATTTAATTCACGTTTTACACTCTCCGACACCCTTTTGTTATATCGTGCGAAGTACATAATCGAAATCCTGCAATGTCCTCATGGCAATCGCTACACTTAAAATCCATTCCATTGAACACAAAGAAGTAGCCAGCGCAACATCAAAATATGCAAACAGTAGGCCTTCTCTAACAACAATCGACAGACGACAAACGATTGGACCGACAAGGGAATATAGTTTAAACCAAAACAGAATTTTACGGTCTACAGATAGATAGATGTCTGTAGATGTGTGCAGCTAAGCATATTTCCTGCCATTCTTCAAATGGTGGGTATAAAGTAAAGCAAAAGTGGTTAGCGTAGTGTATTGTAAGTAAATCGAAAGGTGTTTGGAAGGAAAGTGTATGAAGTATAGTAACAAACAAATGAAAGATTAATAAGCGATCTTCAGTTATGTGTATCTCGACGCGATCCGAACGATCCCGGCCTCACAAATTAGATCGAGCCAGAATTTTACAAAGACTGATCAAGAGTGCGTATAATTTTGTTTTATAGTTTTTCCAAATTTCTGCATACAACAGACGAAATCAATAAATTGGTGTTCATCTAATCCCTAGAGAGGAGAAAGTAAGAATTCTTCGTGCAAGAGATATGTAAGTGGCAGCATAGACTATCGATCGAATTGTGAACATTTGGAAAAGTAGATCTTTATCAGATATCTTCTGACTTCGACACAAAGCAGTCAGTTTTAAGCGATTGAGAGGCAACTGAAGATCCCAACCAAGTCCCCTAAGCAAAAACAATAAGAATTGGTTTCTGTACCGATTCAATAGACTCGGTGTGAACTCTGTAATAAGGGGACCATATGACGCAGCAATATTGGAGAGTATGACGGACCGGACTATTATAAAACTGTTTGCCAATATCTGGATCATCAAACTCTTTGTCCCATCTTTTTACGAATCCTAACAAGACTTTTGCTTTATTAACACAAGACTAAATATGAAGATCATATCGTAATATTGATTCCCAACACCGCAATCAATTGATGATGCGCTTTAATCCATCGTCACTACACAATTTTTAAAAGCTACTCATTTCACTCATATCAAGCCGCATCATTTCACTGTGGCATTACGTATCGTGAGAAATAGCAAAATATTTGTTTTAAAATTGTCTTACACGCAACATTTCGTAAATCGATTCGCTTTTAATAATGCTGAAGACTTACAACGAATCGGTAACATAAAGAATCCGGGCCTATAAATGATATGAACAATGTGAAGATACCTGAGTGCCCGGCTCTAATCGGTATTCAATAGCTGCGACTGAAAATAACTGCAGAAGGTGGGATCGTTATAAGAATCATAAAGGGTTGGCTCAAGAAGCGAACGTATCCGCTAAGTCCGATTACAAAATACTTCAGCTATTTCTTTCCGAGGCGTCTATTATGCGCGACTGCATAATAGGCTTCCCAAAGATTGCAAGTTTTGTCCAAAAGTAAAAGGTAAAAATTGTTCGGCAAACAGCCTCCGCGCATGTAATCGACCAGGTCCCGCTGTCACTATGCAAATCCAGTTTCGTCAAAAGTTTGCTTGATCGTAAGAAAGCATTTTGAGACAATCAAAAACCAAATATAAATCATTCGCTTAATCAATACACGAAACATATTCTGCTTAGTGATAATGTGAACGATGAAGCTTAGCTTCAGAGGGACAAAATATATTTTCATCAATCAATTACTTCTTTCTTTATTAGATTCTGATAGCTTTCACGTAGTGTGCATCGCCCAGTATTTTAAATTTAATGATTAAATTATTCCGATAAATTTAGCCATCCGTATACTTATTCTCAAGCTGCGTAAGATTTTTCGATCCACCTAGCCCTCCAATCATGGGCTCTGTATTGTAATTCTTCCTTCTTTTTTTTTTTTTTTTTTTGCTCTCTTTCATTACAAACCCCACTCTCTATAATTGTTTATCTTCCTTAATTGGTATTCGTTTTGTTTTGTAATCCATTTAAAGCCTTTAGTAAACTGCAAACTATTTGAAGTAGTTAAGTGAAAGCTACTCAGAACTGGGGGGCTGAGAAATTAATATTAAATTTCTACTCCTCTCTATGACTGTTTCTTACTTCTTTAACTTTCATGGTAAAAAATGCTTAGAAGAGAAAAAAAATTAGTAATTCCTTCTCTCAATTAATTGATAATGATTTGTAATATTTATAGGATATTATTTGCTATTGCCGCTTCGAGTAATATATAGCAATGACTATTCTAACTTAGTAAACAAACAAAACATGAAGAACAGCATATACTGGGTGGTAGAACACGAGCAAAGGAAAAATTGACCCAATCGTACATGTTGCCAATTAAGTGAGGGAGGAAGAGAAGGAAAAAAAAAACCAAACAAATATAAAGTAGAACAAAATATTAAAATTCACAAGCAAATGAAAAAGAAAGCCAATTAGGTAAAAAAAAAAAAAAGAGAAGAAGAAGAAGAAGAAAGAAGAGTAAAAAAACTATATAAATATATATGTATATGCATATATAAATTGATATCTATGAAGTGAAAAAGAAATCCACTGTCTGCCTATCTTTTCGTCTGGCCTTACAGGCAATCAAACAAAGCAAAACGGAAAGAAGTCAATTTATATTCATACGCAGATAGTTTATGTTTTTGTGTGTGCGGTTATGCAATTTTGATTGTGCCTGAGGAGGAATGATAATGATGGAGCTTTTATACCCTCAACTAAAAGATATATGCATACTTGATTTATTCTTTCTTTTGTATCGTCCACGAGAAGGCAGGCAACAGAGACCCCGATAAAGTGTATATAGATTCTTAGCCGGCATAAGCAAGATTCTGAGTCTATTAAGTTATGTTCGCTTGTGTGTCTAACTGTTTATCTACCTTTCTGTCTATCCGTCCATTCGTCTATCCCATTATTTTTAAAAGTCAACTTTTCAGATAGATATGATTCATTAGCAACAACCACACACCCTCATTACACAAAGAACTGTAATTAGATTCCACTAAAAAATATCATTTTAGAATTTGGTTGATGAGCAACTTTCAAAATACTACGTTTGAAAGTTGCCAGGCATTCGACTCATAAGAAGAACACCGCAATGGCATGCAAAGAACAAAAACTAACATTATTTGCAGATATTAATTTGGAATGGATGCGATCCGCGTATAATACAACGAAGCTCACCGCCAGCAAAGAAACTTAAAAGCCCGAACTAAAAATTTAAATTAAAACTTAGTGTAGACATTGCCGAGTGTCGCATTAAAAACTCAATCAATGTAAAAATCTGTTGAACACCGAACTGAGCCGCCATTGATTAACAATTTTTTGTTTTTTTTTTTTTTTTCAATGATTTCCTTTTACTTATAACACATATTCGAAAACTTGATGATGACGATTATCGAAAATTCGCCTTAAAGCGATTTCAACTTCCTCGCGTTTTTTTTTTTTTTTTTTTTTTTCTGCATTTTGGAGAATTTTATAACGAATACTTAAATTAAGAGCGATTACGAGTACTCGTTATTTCGAAAGGCTTCAACTCTTAAAGCTAAACTAAAATGCCTGGATATTGGATATTGTGGATATTGTGTGTGCTCTTGTTTAGGGTATTTTCAAATCGTATTTTCCATTCTTTTCCATCTTGTGTCCTTTTTTTTTTTTTTTTGCGATAATCGTTCCTGGTAATTTAAGAAATTACAAGTTTTATTAAACAGAACTCGCAAAACGTTGAAATTATGAAAAAAAAATTTGGTTTAGCTGAAAGCTATATAAGAAGAAAACGCTACCTGTATTATTCCTAAACTTAACGTGTGAAATTTATTTTCATTCGATATGTTTTTTTTTTTATTTATTTATTTTTTTTTTTTTTTTTTAAATTTTTTTATTGTTAGCTCTTTTTTTCTTATCTGCTTTTAAATATATAGTAAGTAAGTATGCGATACATTAAAAGCAATTTGTTGCTTTACACGGCTTCAGTTGCTTACTAATACTAGCATTATTTTGTATTCGTATTGTACTCTGAATGCGTTCCGTTGATAGTGCTAGTGTGCATGCAATTCTTTTTTTTGTTTTTTTTTTTTTTGTTCCAATCTACAAAAATTATTCCCTTGCGTGTCTATAGTAAATTGTTTGTGTTGCACATTTGATAAGATGGGATAACATCGCATGTGCATAAGTACAATATTTCAAAGGGTAAAAAATGAAAAAATGAGAAAATGCTAAAAAAAAAAAAAAAAAGCTATAACAAAAACAACAATAAGAATAACTATATAAAGAAGAAAATGATTGTCTCTTCTTCAAACTCAACACACAACTGACTCAGTCTCAATGTGAACAGTTTCAAGGCAATCAATAAAAATGGTCTTCAATTCTATCCTATGGAGAGACAGTAGTATATAGATAGTATAACACATTTATAGATATTTATGATGTTTGTCTGTTAGTGCGTGTTACTTCATAATTTATTGAGTATTTATTTATATTTATTTGCTTAATGTCGTCGTTGTGTACTTGTGTAAAAAAAATCATTAAAAACCTATTCATTGCAATATTTTGAAAAACCAACAACAAAACCGTTCCCTATCATGTTATTGAGATTCGCGTAAAAGCACGAATTGCAAAAAGATGGATAAAAGAGTTTTAAAACTTTTCATACCACAATTGCGACAGTTTGCAGACTTTGTCTTTCAATTCGTTAGCAAAGTGAATAAAATTTGATGAGCAAATAGCACTTGGCATAGTTCTTCGTACATTTCCAATAGGCTAGAGTTTAGATAAGACCGGACTTTCTGCGCCTGTAGACAATTGCGCTTTAATCCCCTCTGCGAATCGGAAATTATAAAAGATAGGCTTAGCTTAGCGAAAGCTATATATACACAGCTTCGGATAACGGTATGTATTTTAATTCGGTCCGTGTTCTTTCAGGTGTGCGAACAATTAGTGATTGATTGTTCAATTCCAGGCAATGATCGATAACGTCGAGCTTTTTCGAAACCAGCTGATGTGTTTTTTCAAATCATGTGAAACATAGGTTTAACTTGGCAGCTTAGCTTCGTACAACTTATACGTAGAAGGTACCTATGTCTTGTTCTGAGACGTGCAAAACTGTTTACAACTGTTTTATTACGAAATGGATAGCATCTTAGGCAAAATAATTAATATAAAGGGAATAAAATATTTCTTAGGACATCTCTATGCGGGCTAATTGAATTTATTTAATATCAAATTCACTTAATATTAATTTATGTTTAGTTCGGAATTTTCTCAGCTTCTAACTAACGGATTAATTAATTATTTCTCCCGCTCTCTTTCGAGTACTCAGTAGGGACATCCTGTGCGTAACCGAAAACTCTTTCTATTCTACAAACGACAGCATCTTGTCTCAGTCGTTTTCCCTCAGCAAGAGACAATGAACGCTGCACGGTGAGTGTAACACTAAATCGAGAATGTTTAAATATAGTCAGGCACACAGGGTAAACTTCATTGGCCCCTCAACTCTAAAAAATGTATGCTAACGCACACAGGAAAAGTAATGAACAAACCTCTCTTTTGGTGATGCCAATGGTAAAGAATCGGCCACCCTTGATGTCCTTGGCATGAAAATAGAAAACGATGTCCCTTGAACAAAACATATGTTCAATGTGACGAAAGAAACAGCAAAGAGTTTAGGTTTTTTAAAGCAGTGCAAAAAATAGTGCACTGCAACCGATATCCGTACTATTGACCTCGTCTGTATCCTGCCAAAATTAGAATACAAATGGCATTTGTGGGCGGAAGCGTCCAAACGTTGCTTGCACGCTTTCAAGCGTGTACAGCGGAATCCTGAGATGCTCAGATGGGCGACGAAAGTGTGTCCAAAACTCTCGAGTATCGGCATAACGTGCTGCTGTGCGCATACCGCACAACACACTACAGCGACTCGTCGTTCTCTAGTCGTACAACCTCAAGAAGGAATATTATTCGAACGTTTTGCGATCTCTGCGCAATTTCCAAATTCCAAATAATTATTCAAAAGATCCATCGCTAAGCAGAATTACTTGATTGAACTGATTGCTAAAGTAAGGCCATCAAAGTATCAATAATTCTGTGATGATGAGAACGTGTTTCTCAAATTTTGTTTCTATAACTTCACGGGAGGCAATTTAAGTCGATTAAAGGAAGAAAATGCTTTTTAGAAACGATATAAAGGGAATTGAATGAATGAGTTAAGTCTTCGAAAAGTGATTGTTTGCTTGAAATGAAACCCATGTTGAGAAAAATCGATATATGCTTTAATACCAAATTGAAGATCGGCTTATACTTTCCACAATCCGTAATATCTTTATGACTAACTGACACGTTATTTTACTTATGGTATCATTGAATCATCGAAACCTTTATCGAAATTAAAGACTTCTTAATAGGTTTGCTTTATATTTATAAATCGAATACGTGTGCGGCACTTTGGCATTCTTTTCAGTTTCATATGAAGAATACTGAACGTAGTTATGTATTTATGGTAAAAAATTTCAATGCCAAACTATTTAAAAATTACAATGGAACAAAAGTCAGAAATAAAAAAAAAACTTATTGAACTAGAAGGAGAAGCAACAGTCGCTTATGACAGTTCGTGATGCTTTTCGTGAGGGTTTGCTTTACGAGTTTATTGATGATGTTAATAAAATACTTTTTCAAAATTGTAGTTTCGTTTCAATTGAACTTTCACTTAACTTACATCAACTTTAAACTGAGTGACATGCTTCTTCGACTTACCTGTAAAAGATGAAGAAACAAAATAATAATTATTTAGAAATTGAAAATAAATAAAAGCTTTTTGCAATGAAACAGAAAACAAATATTTTTTGAAATAACTAAAATAAAAAAAAAATAAACCTTTTTTTTTTTTTTTTTTTTTATGGTGTTTTTAAATTTTATTGAATAACTGGTATTAAATGAAAAAGTCTACGAGACAACAACAAAAAAACCCAAATCACACTTGAACTGGGTTAAAGAAGGCCAAATGAGGAGTTACAAACA
The DNA here is from genome assembly GCA_000688735.1 of Glossina austeni. NCBI lineage: Eukaryota > Metazoa > Arthropoda > Insecta > Diptera > Glossinidae > Glossina > Glossina austeni. The sequence continues at coordinate 532,659 of KK502442.1, forward strand.
AGGTTAACATTATATGTGGAATTTTACATACACAAACAAACACATACACATGCACACATAAATACACAATCGCGCGCACAAATATACATATACATAAGACTACATAAATGGTTAAAACCAGTTATAAACAGGCACAGAAACAGAAACAGAAACAGAAATGGCAACAGCAACAGCAACAGCAACAGCAACTGCAAAAGTAACAGCAATAGGCATCGGCATCGGCATCGGTATCGGTATCGGCAACAGCAACAGCAACAGCAACACGAACAGGAACAGCATTAGCAATAGCTGCAATTATAGCGCAGTAAAGTAAAAAAAAAATTGTCTGGCTGAAAAGCATACACCAAGTAAACTGGCTGCCACATTTTGAAATATGAGTCCGCTGGAGTGTGCAGTACGACATAACGATCAACATTGCTAATGCACACATATGCTTATATGTATAAATATTTCACCACGAACGACAGTGAAAGTGGTCCAACATGGTATAAAATCCTCTCCTTTAGTAACCGTATATGTAAGTTTTATAAAGCAGACCAAACTAAAGTAACCATTAGTTTATATTATGTGGCAGTAAAGACAGTGGCACGAATTAATGAATGAATGACTGAATTAAATCAATGAATAGCATAAAACCAGTTCATGCAAGAGGAGAGGATATCATAACAGAATTACTGCGAGAAGAGGAGAAGGAAAAATAATCAGAAAATATATATATATATATATATATATATATAGATATATATATGATAACCGGGGGTTATGTTATAAAAGTTATGTATTCTTTGTGAATTATGTAAGCAAGCAAAACTAGTAAGAGTGGAAAAAGAAGTAAAGGTGGAGTAGAGAAGAAAGAAAGAAAAAAAAAAAATTAGGTTAAATGAACATCACAACACAACCAGTACCAACTAACACAGTATCAACTTTTTCAAAAAACTTATATTAAATTACACATAAAGATACTTGGGAATAATTTCATTAAAAAATATACACGCAGATAATTGAATAAAGTACCGAAGAAGAAGGAAAGCAAAGATGTTTAAAAACTCTTAGCGAAGGAAATATGAAAAATATTACATGAAAATAGACGGCGATGACAGTAAACAGGCTAAATGAGATTTACGAACCAAGTCATAGTGCGTCTGCATTTTTTTTTTTTTTTTTTTTTTTTTTTTTGCAAAAAGTAAAAAGCTATACACACTTTGGGACAAATTTTTGATAGCCATCCAATATCCCTAAAGCAAATACATGAAAATTGCTTACTTTCTCTTTAATTATAGACGCACCAGTGGGCGATTGAAATCATTTTGCCATCGAATACCTATACCTATAGCTAAGCACCGCTCATTCTCGAATCAATAATTAGTACCACTTTTAAAGAGTAGCAGAATATTATGGAAATTTCACGTTTTATTTTTTTGAAAGCTGTTTTAATCTTTTCGCCACTCTAGAGATGGTTTACAACGTAATGAATTACATATGCTTTTTAACGTATATTACCGAAGAATTGTGTCTAATGTCTGAAAGTCACTTTTTTTAAAATATATGGTGGAATATGTCTTTAAACTCCTATTTAAGCAAAACCAAAAACTCAACCAACGTGATCAACTTTGTTTTGTTACCCAACGTAGCTAAGTCGCACTTTTTCCACTTTTCGGGGCAAATATTGCCACTTCCAGGGGCGAAATATGAAGCGAAGCCATGTGGGCAATTTTATTCGCGGAGTGGAAAAAAAACGTTACTTAAATTAATCTACGAAAATGTGTGTAAAAGTTGCGACTACCAAGTTAGTGTTCGCGGGTTCGAATTTCAAGACCGGTACAATTTACTTTTGTCGTAGCTATGGTGAACTACAGTGTTCAGTCGATAAAAGCATAACGCTCGTCCATTGGGCAGGGCCAATAGGCTGCGGCCCCACACTCCCCACCCCCCGTCTCTTTCACTCTACTGACTTTTCTCTAATCATGACGGTATTACAGCGGTAGGAGACATCTTCTGAATAATTGTTTATATTAAAAAAAAAAAAAAAAAAAAAATTGGACGTAGTCCGATGTAGACGTGAAGCTCTTTTGTTTGAGCGCTTACAGATTTAATTTTCTTTGCCAGTTCTAAGGTTGCGCACGTAAATATGTTCGTAACGTTCCCCTCATTGTTCTTACCTTTAAAAATATCAAATTAAAGAAGTAAGAAAATTATATTCGGCAGGAGTCGAATTTCGCACACCCCTCACTATGTTTTTCGCATTCTACTCTCCAAGTTCTTTTATTTGATACTCATATCGCTGGTATTATTAAGAAAAAATTAATCGCGTTGTCTATATATATATCTATATTCATTTTAAAATCAATCCAATTCATTTTTAGGCAGATAATATATCTTCATTTGAGGAGTGTATAAAATAGTTTTAAACATTCGGTCTTGTTTGTCTTATGGTAGATAAGCATAAGACCTCGAAAAAGTAAAAAAATAAAACAAAATTTAATCGTTTGTAACTTTGTGTGAGCATGGCCGCTTGGTTCCATTTTCGCAAGTAAAGAGTAGAATGTTTCGCAAAGTAAATGTGGAAAATTTCAGTCTTCTAACTTCAATAAATTCCGAGTAACGAGCAAAAATCCAAAAAATTTTGTTAGAAAAAACGGAGTTTACGCTCCACTGCGCGCTTCCCCCCTGACCAATTTGGCCCATTTTCAATACCAACGTGGGTGCAGAAATTTCCAATATTTCCACCAAATTCGAAGTTGATATCTTCCTTTTTACCAGCACACACACCACACAGGCAACCAGACGGACAGACGTGGCTAAATCAATTCACAATTCCATGCTGATCAAGAATATATATACTTTATAGGGTATCTGTAGCTTCCTTTTGGCTGTTACATATATCATGGAAGAAAACAAAATCTGTATACACCCATCTTGGAGTATTGGGTTGGGTATAAAAAAAAAATAAAAAAAAAAAAATAAAAAAATAAAAAAAAAAAAAACAATTAAAATATAAAACTAAAGTTCGGCAACACCTTCAATTTTACTTTTTATATGAAATCCCTTAGATGTAAGGGCCCTTCCTACCCTAGCCTAGAAGGGCGCTTACATATAACCACGTATACGAAATTTTAACTTTATTTAATGCGTATCGAAGTTTTGTTGTAAATTGCTTATACATTTTTCTTATCTTTGAGTAAAATTGTCAAGTAAGTCAAAGTGACAAATGCAATGCAAGCAATAATTACAATTTCATAACGAATCTTTTCGTGAAATTATTTTATTTCAAGGCACTATGAACCCACTGGAAACATAAGCATTTCAAATAAACTAGAATATCAGAATTTTTTCATCGTATATGGGGAGTAGAGTCGAGTCAGACTGCTTTCAATATCATTTATCGTGAAACTATATCAAATAATCGTTTGTAGAAATTATGCTTAATCTTTTTCTATATATAAAAAAAAAAATAAAATAAAAATAAATAAATAAATAAATGAGAATTTTATTACAGCACACCATGGCCTTTTTTTTCCTATTCCACACTGAATAATTCGTCTCCATTTTCATAAACACATGTTTCTGCTAAACGGATGCGTATGCGTATGCGTATAGACGCAAATTTCTATGTTTACGTGCTCTTATGTTGATGTTTATAGCTATATTAGCTTCAATACCAATTAATACTTGTCTAACATATAAAGTTTTGTATGCAAGTCATTTAACACGCAGACACACTCACACATTTGACAAACAACAAGAAATAGCCAGAAAATATTACCTTAACTTATGCCTATAATCTAACCGGTAAAAACCGAAAAGCACACACAATACAACATTTAAAGACACACGGCCATACATATATATATATATATATATATGTATATACGTACATACATACACATGAATACACACTCAGTAGAAAAGATTTAACTTCGCACAGTAAAACATTCGTACGCCCGCAGTAGCATACACGCTTGCACGCCACAATGCATATTTGTACATAACCATAAATATCAAACAAGAAACAAGTGCCGTATATATCTTAAAGAGTTTATGTTACAATAATTGAGGTCTTGGGTTATATACGCACCTAGATCGATATACGTATACGCATATGTATGCGCATACGTATACGCATATAGAAGCTCTTACAAGATTTATATTTCTACATATATTGTTGTTACATAAATTTCTTTTGCCTTTTTTTTTTTTTTTCGTTCATCAGCCTCTACACATACATATATAGATAGATATGAGCTTATATATTATACATATAAGTTTATATATGAGTTTATTTGTAATATAATAATAATTTTTAATTGGTGTTTAAAATGTCGAGCGGAATACGTATGCAAATAAATAGAGTATAGATTCTATGGAAAATCGAACAAGGCCGACCATTATATACCCTACACCGCTCACTCATTTTTTTTAATAATACACCAAAAATTATACGTTTTTTTTTATGTAAGTGCATAATTTTCATGGAAACCCTCATATTGCAGGATATTCAAACGTTAACGTCATCTAATTCGAGCAAACTTAATTTACTTATCAAAGATTATATTATTTTCCAGTTGCTTCCTTCATAACAAATCACAAATTAAACTTTATCATCATGGAAGGATTTGCTTTTATCAGAGCCCTTATATGAATCCCTATGATTGATTTACGAAGGACAAGTTTTCATTATAAAATATGCAAAATTAGACCATTTTCCCCACTTTTCACCACATTCTACACCGTGCATTCTTCAATCAAAACGCGTCAGTGTAGCAAATTTTTTTAAAATAACTCGAAAATTAGAAAACCCACGATGAAGACATGAATACATGGATAAACATCAGCTGGGCAGTCGGACAGACGGACAGACAATCTTATATCGATTCAGAAAATCGTATTAGACGGAGTAGTATAAAATATTTAATTTACGTCTTTGCATCTTTTACTTACTCATAGAAAGGATTTCTTTTTTTTGGAGCTCGAGACAAACTTTTGACTGAGCTAACATATCTCTGATTTAAATTGCAAAGCACTAAAGGTGCGAGTACCAAAACCAAAAGATCTAAATATGATTAGTTAGAGACTCCGCTCAAGTTACGGTATCACTATTTCAGAGAAAAAGAAAAAATCGAGTTGTAATAATATTTAAATCGATTTAACTAAGGCCGCCTGCTTAAACATTTCGACAACAAGCCAAACATTGGCACTTTTTTTTTTTGTCGGAAATATTTGAAAGAAAAAATTTCGATGAGTTCACGTCAGTGACGAATATCGCACAGATATTTCACGTAAATATTGATCAAATCACATAAAACTTGCTTTCAGTTACTAACTCACTCACTCACTTGCAATTAACATTAAGTAGCCAAAAATTTGACAACTTTTCGTACAGCCTAAGGTTGTGAAACGATTTAATCAGGTTCAAACATCTGTCATATCTTAATACATGTAAAAATACTGTAACTTGGCAAAAGACAGCATTAAGTGATATTCAAAAACCCGCTAGGGTTTGCTTGCAATGTATGCTGCAAGCCTTTAAAAATATTTCCCATATCCATGTAAAAAACACGAAAATGTTCTTAGCAGTCGGCTAATTAGGACGGCTCTGTGTATTAAAATACTTTAGTATTCTTACGTATTCGTATGAGGTAACAGCTTTTAAAATTCTATTGCATGATGAGCACAAATTTTGAACTTTTTTTAACTAAAACATTATTTTTTAATTTATACCCTACCAACGATACGTTCGTCAAGCCTGCCATACATTTACGATATGTCGCAAAGAGAATAAGTACAGTTACTGCTGTAATCAACGAACCAACCTCAAGAATTGGAAAGTAAAGGAAGTCACTCTGAAGGTCCCTTTGGTCATTTTTTATTTACACATTTGGCTATGGCGTTTTATAACGCACATGAAAACTGTAAATCCAACAGTTATGCATTAGTAGCGAACTGCATACTGAATGTCGAGATATATGTAAAACACAAAAAAAAAAAATAAAAGGATTTGAAAAATATCAATTTGTATTCGTTTTTCTATTACCATTTCATTTAAATTTAGTTGATAACCTTAAAAATACTTTAGATTACAAATACAATGAAAACATTGAGTATCGTGGTTTGTAAAGTAATCCAATCAAGACACTTTTAAAAAAAGAAAAAAAAAAAAAAACTATAACATAATAAGATTTACCGAACGCCATCAAAATCAACGGAAATATTAATTAGTTTTAGCATAAAGCTGGTTTGTCTGCTTTTTGTAAAAAAAAAAAAAACAAAAACAAATAAATAAATAAATAAATTTTTGCTTCTCTCTCACACAATTGAAAAGCTTCATCCATCAGATAACCCTTTGTATAGCCTAACACTGAATTATTGTGCGAGAGAGAGAGAGAGAAAGAGAGAGAAAGAGAGAATGGAAGAGACGTTGAATAACAAACTGTTTCAAGGTCTTTCGCCTTTTCCCCTTTTTCCATACCAGCTGAATTATTGTTTTAGCGAAATCATAATCAAGAGAAGAAGAGAAAAGAATGAATGGTAAAGGTGAAGGCTTTTTCTTTTTCACTTACATAGCCGAACGAAAAGTGCAAACAATGGAATTTATTGAAATAATAATTTGCAATTAAATACATATTAAAACAAGGAAATGAAACCAACAAAATTTCTGACAAGAGAGCAAATAAAAACGCTATAATTTAGTCGAGGATGATTAGGACGAATATTAAATACCCTTAAATATCATTTCATTTAATAAAATTCTTCATTTTCTTTTTATGATGAACAAGAAAAAATCGTACCACTTTGCCTGAAAAACCTCACCTGATCAGCTCTAAATTTAGGAAAATTAATTTGATTGTCAAAGGCCTTGCTGTCCTTTTTCACCCATTTCCGTTATAAAATGCTAACAGTTAATCCTTTCTTTTCATTATCAATTCTTATTTTACATCAAAATTGCTATAAGTGGGGTGATCAAGCCACCATAAATGGAATTTTGGGACCGATTTTCCTCACAAAATAATAAAAACTACACTTTGTTGTCCTCTGTAAACTACTTGGTTTTCGTAGAAAGACCATATGGGTGGGGGTTGAAAGATGCAACCCATTCAAGACGTATGCCAGCAATTTTTGTCAAGAAATTTGAAATCATTTCCAATAGGAAATCAGACAAAACAAATCAGACAAAAACAAACCATAAGATCGCAAAATTCGCAATCTGTGGAATGAAATCAAAAATCCGCAGACACGCAAGCAAATTTAAATCGATTTAGATAATAATTTTAAGTGAATCTATCTTAAGTCCTTCCGGGCTTTAACGTAGAGCATAAAAATTGACAATTCTTAGGATATATGTTCCCAACGTAATGTGAATATAATTACGGTTTTTATATATACGGTACGTTCTTATTTTGGTTTTTGATACGTTTTATCAAAACAACGTCTCACTCGCAGCATGTTGAGAATCGTATTGTGCGCTGATAGGATGAAAGGTTGAAAGCGCTTTCGTGTGCCTGTATTAAGTTAACACAACAGCATAAAGATTGAATAGGCAGTTGCTGAATGGTAGATAATGAGCTGAATTTCAAGTATTCATGTCCCTGTCCCTGTGTTGTTATTTTTGGCCTACTCCGAAGTACCAAAGGTGATCAAACTGGATAGAAACAATTGTAGCGGAACGCGGAAGGATTTCCCTTAATCTACTAGCGTCAGAACGTCAAATTAATTAATAGGGAATCATGTCAACATTTTGAATTAGTTGAATGCAAAATTTTGAAAAAGAGGTTTTGGTCTAACGAACAATATGTTCAGGCAAGCTATCCCACGAATTGTTAGAATATCGATCGTATTTCTTAGGATCCTATGTACTCCACATAGCGTCAATTTGTTATAAAAATCTCAAAAAAACTCCCACTCTGCCTTCGTTGCATACTTTCTATGAAACTTTCATAACAACGTCAGATGCATATTTTACATAAATGTATTTGCATACGAAGTAAATTATATCCAAAATTATCGTAAGCAGAAAGTATTTAATCTCAGGAGACAATATGCTGAAGAATAAAAATTCTAAATGGCTTAAGCATTTTTAATTATCTTTTAAGGAAATTTTCAAGTAATTATTTCTGACGCTTATTTGTGTGTGCGTTACAAACTCTATAGCAGAATTGATATATCATTCACTCTCTTACGGCGATTGGTATAAAAGTTTGCTCAAAAACGAAAAAAAAGAAAAAAAAATCCCCACATGATAAATTTTAATCCAACCTTCAACTACCGTAGCCCGTAGAAATTAATGCTACGTAACCACTTTTACTAATTTAAATATAATTTTTAATCTTGTTATCTCTGCACATTTCAACAAACTTTTATTCATATATGAACAGGCATTCCAAGTGGACTCGATAGACTCTTTTCCTTGCTCTACCAACAATTGAACGTTATGGTTTTATGATACACAACAGACAAACGCACATACCTATAAGCAATTATATTAACCAGAAACTACAAATACATACGCCCTCTCACACACCGTATACCGTCGATTGTTGTGTTGAAGCTCTTATTTCAACTGCCACTTCAACTTGTGTGTTCAAACAGCAGTTTAAGTGTTTAATTAATATTTTATACATGTAACACACATACGTAGGCAAATACACAAGCGCACGCACGCATACACACGCACACACACACACTCATTCGGAGAAAGGCACATGTCATAATCATCATAATCACCATCACCATAATCATTATTATCATGCTCATTATTATTATTATTATTATTATTATTATTATTATTATTATTATTATTATTATTATTATTATTATTGTCATCATCATCATCATTATTATCGTCATCATCTTCATCGTCACTAACATTACCCGTCATCATATAACTAACTACTTTTATTACTAATTTTTATGCTTCTCACCGGTCACTATTACTAACAGAAATAATACAGACATTCACACACATAGACAGACTTATCATCCATCCATCCATAAACTCAAATACTATTCTATCTTTTGAACCCAACAACAAAAACCGAACTTGTACATTGCATATATACTGTATATATAGATATATACATATATATATATATGTCTGTCGGTCATAGTCTGTATACCGTTTCCGGTATCAACTTCTCTATATAAGGATAAGTACGTGCACACACTGTCATATTGGCACCTTAAATATACTTACGTGTGTGTTCAGCAGAGATTTTATGGTTATTCACCCATGCACACACACACACACACACACCTATGTATGTATATATATATATATATATATACAAACACAAGTGCAAACACGAGCACTAAAATGCACACACATTAATTCAATGCGACATGTATTTGTTATACAATCGAATTGGACGCAAACGGTCACTTCCACCAATCAATTTGAAAACAAATGAGTGAGCGTGCATGTACATATTTTATAATTGTGTGTGTGTTACGTGCAATTAACACAAATTGAAGTATTAATGTTGTGTATAAAAGTATTTGGGATTTCAATGTTTGCGTATGCATTGTTGTCTGTCTGGCAGTATCACTTTTATACCATAAGGAAAGTAAGCTGCACAGAAACTCATATAACTCATATAAGGGCGGACACGTGAATGACAAGTATTGCACATGCAGCACACGCAACAGCTGCGTTATTATACGTTTTTAAAAATTATGAAATTTTTTCTTGTTTTTTTTTTCTTTTTCTTTTTTTTTTGTTTTCATTAATTTTAATATAAAACGAATATTTATTCGTATATATATGCGAAACATGCTAATATATCCATCATGAATTACTGATTGAATGATAATCCAAAACAGATGTGTACGTTAATTTAGGTAACCATCCAATTGCTTATACAAATCAGTTTTTTCTTTTTTTTTTGTTATTTTTTAATCGTATGGAGCAACAAATAATTGCCTTATTCTACGCAAAGTTATACACACAGTCAAGCAAATTTTAAGTATTTTACACCATCCATAAAAGTTAAGTCTAAAAAGCCCATATGGATCTTAAAGAGCATTTCTTACACCTAAATTGATTTGTATTATTCACTATTCGTTCGTTACGGCCAAAAAGAGGGCTCAGACTCTTTAAGAATTATGTACATTTTTATTTATTGTAAGACCAGGTCTATTTCTCCGTTTGTGTGTCTGTTGTGTTGTGAGAACACAGGCCTCATATGCGCAAAAATGGAGATGACAGACTTAAACTTGACATCTATATAGACTTAGCCGATGGTTATAGCTCAAGTTTGAAGACTACCATAAGCCATCCCAGACGACTCCCGTAATGCGCAAAAAGCTACAACTTAGGCAACAGATGGCAAATAATATAACAAATATTTTACCAGGCCATTCTTAAGTCTCAGCATGAAAATAGGTACGATGGGCCTGCATCCAATGCAATCGTAACACACACAGAAAGCACAACAAGTTACAAACCGTAATAGGTGTTTATTTAAAATTTAACACAAAATACTTCAAGATATGGGATATAAAAAAAGTTCGGGGCGAATTTGCCAGCTGCCAACGCCCGTAAACAATAGATGCCTGCAATCTTTTAATCGGTCGGTCATAAAGTTTGCCCTCAAAGCAGAAGCTCCCAAATTTCATATTACGTTGTGGCTGAGAAAAATGAAGAAATGTTTTCCTGCAGCCTCGCCTTTTTTTTTTTTTTTTTTTTTTTAAGTAAATACACTCATATAAGGACTAGTAGACGTTTGTTTTGTTGATCGGAAAAAAAAGACAAGTGAACTTGTGGCATCAAAAGCTTTTTTCCAGTTACCACTCTGTCGTGGTTGGCGGTTTCCCAAGGCTGCTCGTGCTGCATCGTCTACATGAACTGTCATCGTTTTTAAGACTAACATTGTTTGCACAAAATCCAGCAAACCGGTTTCCAACATGTTCGTTAGAAATTAATCGAGTTAAAAAGAACGCAGAAGAAGAATAATGCAATGCCGTAAATAACGGGCAACTTTTCAAATTTTTTTTTAACGACAATGAACGACAGCTTGTAAATAACGGGAACTTACATCGTTCAAACATCAATATCTAAGTTATCTGTACCTAAAATTTTCGGAAAATTGACAAACACGTGTTGTGAAGCAACCAATTTCAGCGAAAAGAATTTAATTGTGCGTATGCCTAGTAATACACTGACTGCGGGAGAAAACAAACGACAAATGTCGTTAAATTTATGCCATAATATAGGGTAGGATAGTGCGGAAACATTTTTGATTGTTGTGAAGTAAAAAATAATATTGAGCGTCCGTATGGGTTATAGGATAGAATCTTTTGCGCTGCTCATAATTAAATATGAAACTTCGATATTTTTAAAATAATAAATTCATTGCAATTCCAACGACTTGCTATTTATAGCGCGCATCGTACCGTTTCGTGTTAGCACCTATTTGAAATATGTTCAATTCCCTATTAATTAATATTCAAAGGTAATGAATAAATGCATGCTGCGTATATTTTGCACAAAATCATTAAAATTCAAAATCCTTTTCTTTGGGGGCCTTTAACACATTTTTCATTATTTCTGCAATCCCCTGTTGTACATAAATGTATATATGTTTGATTACCTTTGAGGTTTTGTTTGATTTTCTTTTTTCATACAAAACTTGTCGCTGCTATCTCCATTCCATCCCCCTTTATGTACCTTAAAGCTTCTTTCCCCGCCGCCTCCACCCCAACATCCGCACCATTACTCGTTTTCTTTTTTTTTTTTTTTTTTTTTTTTTTGTTTTCTAGGGGTATGAGTAAGAATAGTGGGCTTTAGTAACATCAGTAATGCAAAATCTTCATCAAAGCATTCGCAGTTATGTGTAGATGTGTGAAACAGCAGCAGCCCACTTTTGAGATTTGTTTCGATGTCTATAGACCCATATAGGCATATGTATATTTATATATGCATATAGTTTCGCTATATGTTCGTTAACGTATATTTGTTGTTTACGTTGCGTGTTTACAGCCCTCATATTTTCTCTTAGAAATCATTTAAGCGTAAAAAATGAAAAATCAATACTTCAATCCTCTTGATTTATGTATGCTACTGCCTATCTAATATCTCGAGATATGCAGTGCGAGGCGCAGTGGAAAAGAAAGAAGCGGCATATTTTTCAGTTTTTCGAATTTTCATTCGCCTCTCTGCTAACCGAATATTCGAATTACGTAAAGCAACGAAATTCTCCAAAAATTTGAGAATACTTCAAACCTATGCCTGGCTAATGGGCAGCATTATTTTCTTTTCCTTCCTTTTTGTCTTTGAGCAAGAAATTAATAACGATTTGATCAGTAAGCACTTTCGAAAAGTTTAAATCATATGTTCGTTTACATCATATGTAATGAACAATGTACTAAAAGCGTTTACTGTAACGTAACTGCATATGTCAAAAACGGGCTCAATTGATCTAATCTGTACATTAGGACATCCGAAGGGCAAACAATCATTATGTAGATTACGCAAACCATTAACATTGATGATAAAGGCCGAATACGCATGACCCCTTCGTTCAAGGTCAACTGGATGTGCTGCAATCTGAATTACTTCAATCAATATCATAAGTATTTATAAGGCAAAGCTGAAGTCAACAATTGATGATATTGAACCGAAAAACGGACCCAGTATCGAAAGTCGTTCGTTAAGAAGCCTAACATTTTTTTTCACAACTGCTAAACGCTTATCTCGACCTAAATCTCATTTTGCACACGCCCAGTTAAATTCAAAAAAAAATATTATTCTGGACCAATAAATATATTTCCGCCTAAACAAGGACAAGGAAACTCTATCGAAACTCTTTCATATTACAAAGTATTCTCTGTATAATTATTTCGTTGAACATTTGCAACAGCCAGCAGGAAAAAAACTTCGAAGACGACGTAAAGTATATTTTATATCTTTTCGAGATCAAGTTATGAATTGAAAAAGGTATGTCTCTCCGTTTGTACATAGCAAGCTCCTTCTCCCAATCGTAAAATTAATTAGATACTCTTGCCCATGGAGAAATATTGAACAGACAGACGAACAGAAAAAATTTAAATCGACTTCGAGAGAAAGATACTAAATCGATGTGTGTAATAGAAGCTGGATTTACTACATATATATGGTATTGCATGCAATTATGAAAACTTTATGTACCCTTAACCTATGCGGTATGAGACATAAATGTACCAAAGCTAGGAAATGTTAAGTGTAGTCCACACGAAATTTAATTATTCCGCACCACATTTAGAACGTAAACTATGAATTTATTCTAGGCAATGCTTATGTTAAAGCAACTATTTTATGCTTAGTTGATAGGAAAAATATTCGCTCTCAGGGAACTAGAGACGTGAAATATAAAATTTCTTTCGTAAGACAAAATGACGGCAATCACCTTCTTTGCCTTCTTCTTTCCTACCTTATAACGTAAACATTCATTGAACATTGTTACACTGAACTTTAGATGCTTCCACTTAAATTCGAGTAAAAGCTTGCAAGCACGAATATCGAAACCGGCCTTTGGCAGAAGAGTGATACCCCAGAATTTCGAATGTTTTGCAGCGGTAGCAAATCCTACGCACTTGAACAAAGATCAGCATATAACGTATAGTTGGGAAGCTGAAATTTCGCACAAATATTCTCTGATCGATTGCGAGTCCCGAACATTGGCACAACGCCCTGAGATAAGAAACTAAAACAATCTCGAAAAGACATAAATAATTTTTCATATATTTTCGCATCTTGCTGCGATAATTCAACGAAAAAGGGGTATCAAACTGATGTCTATCAGTACACAATTAAACACCTAGATGGGGTAAAAAAAAAAAAATATTAAGTATTCGTAAAAGGCTTTTCGTATAAATAAAACTCACCTAAATATTTCGGGACGTAGCCGATAGCCATTTATTTGAAACTCGAACATTGAAAAAGATCGAAATGATGTGCTTGATAGTTTTAGTGTTCGAAAATTGTAAGTAAGTAATGTTTAGTAGTTTTAACTAATGACTCTTTCATCCACATAAAAAATTCGAAAGTTAGAAAAACTTTTGAATGCCACTCCTCAATACTTAAGGAGGCAGCATCTCATCTTAGATATAATGAAAAAAAACATTCGAAAATTAAACTTCGATCCTCGAACGAAATCACAACACTATCTAGAGTGTATTATAATTCATCATCTATGATGTAAAATTTTATGCCAAATGTTAAGCTAAATGAGTTTTAGATTATCTAAGACATTGCATGCAGTCCAAACAAATGAATGCTTGTAATGTAACTATTTTGAAAACATGTGACTTTCATCCGGACGAAAAGGTAATACAGAAAAACCTTTTCATAACAATAGTAATTTTTTCACATATTATCATTATTTGATCCATCACTGTAAGATGAGGGTGCACTCATTTTGTTTTTTTCCATAATATATGTAGCATCCAAAAGGAAGCTCCAGCTTATAAAGTATATATATTCTTGATCAGCTTACAATTCTGTATTGATTTAGCCATGTCCGTCCATCTGTCCATTTGTTTGATATTCGATGTTGGCACTCCCCCGGTTACAAGACATGAAGCTTGAAACTTTGTACAATCATTGGAAATTTCGGCACCCACATTGATATTGAAAATGGGACAAATTGGTCAGGACAACAGCGCGAGGTGGAGGGTAAACTGAATGAAATTCAGTTTTTTCTAGTAAAAATTTTTGGATTTTTGCTGGTTCCTCGGAAATTATTAAAGCTAGAAGGCTGAAACTTTCCACAACCAATCGGCCATGCCCACAAAACGTTACAAGTGATTATATTTTTTTTTTTTTTCATTTCTTTGAAGTTTTATGCTTATTTATCGTAAGGCAAAGAAGACCGAATTTTTAAAACTATTTTGTACACTCCTCACATCAAGATATATTATCTGCCTTAAAATGGGTTAATTTTAAAATGAACAGACGCCGCGATTAATTTTTTCTTAATAATACCTGCGATATGGGTATTAAATAAAATGCGAAAAACATAGTGGCGGGTATGCGAGATCCGCCTCCCGTCGAACATAATTTTCTTACTTGTTTTTGTCTAGATTTTGAATATTTTTTTTTGAATACTTTTTGAAGAAACGAAGCGCTGTAGGTGAAGATAGTGGGCAAAAAAAAAAAAAATATTTAAAGACGATGTGAATTGTAAATAACATCGCGATAAGTGCCATTATGATGGTCCAACAAATCGATATGTAATGTATTTGCAGAAAGCGGCTAAATAAATAAATTTTGTGGAATAGTTTCGCGTCTACAAGATATGCGGTCGAGCAATTATTCAATATTTTTCACAATAATTTATCCTACAAATGTGCTTCTATCTCGCTTTCTTTCCCGCTTGCTCTCTGTATATTTAGAATGCATGCAAAGGCGTGTTTGTTTTTTATGTTTATTGAACAAGTTTTTCAAAGCTATTCAATCGGAAATGGATTTACGGCGAGCTGGATTGGGGAAAGATTTTAATCAAACGAATTCAAATAGTGTTCGTTAGTTAAGTGCACACAGGCACTTGTCTGTGCATATGTCAATTGCATTACTGTAAACATAACATGAAATTTTAGAGGTTTGTTCAAACACATTCATATATACAAAACTTTATTGCAAATAAATAAATACGTAATTATCTATGAATGTTGGTGTGCAATGAAATAAATAAATAAATAGGTGGATAATTGCATTTAATACATATGCAGTTAAAATTTTTAATAGTAAATTTAATTAAACGATGATATGTAATTAAAATGATTTTTCACTCATACTAACTGAGACATAAGCGTTTAATTAAGCTAATGTAACTGCTTCTATGAACAATTTACCGATACATTATAATTTCATCATTTATTGATATTAATTATTCTTAAGACAAATCAAATCTAAGAATTATTTAATTAAAAGAAATATGAAAGGAAAAATTGATGATAATCAAAAGCAAATTGCAATTTTTAAGGCAGATATGCAATAAATCGCTAAAGGAGAGGCTATCTACTTAATAGTTTTTATACCCGCTGCGGAAAATTGGCAACGTTAGGACTTTGTCGTACCGTACGAAAGATTTTTCGCAGTCAAGCAAACCTAAAAGCTTTCCCTTTGATATATGAATTAATTTCCCCTAAAACTACATCAGCATTGTTTACAACATTATAATAATTAAAATTAAATAAATAATACCTGTGGCTACTCGCTGGCTGGCGAATACGGATAACTGACTTAATCATGAAGGCAAAGAATTTATCTTTTTATACAAAAACATAAGAACGCATATGAATATGTGAGTATGAGCGCAGCTTGATCTCGCGTTGTCAATCGCAAGTGAGAGATTTAGAAAATGGCAAAGGCCAATAATGACAACGATTAAATCCATATATATAATCTGCTTAAAATATTCATCTCAGAAAAAAAGCAAGAAAATTAACAAAATTGAAAAAGAAGGTTGAGAACTTTTTTCGATACAATACTACAAAGTATTGGATGAGCAGGAGGTCTGATCATTTCCGTGTTTGTACAAAGCGCTCTACGATCACCCTTACAATATTCATCGAAATTTTTATTGTTGCATCTGTAACAAGCAAAAAGCCGAATTTTTTTTTTTTTTTTTTTTTTTTTTTTTTTTTTTCCAAAACAGATGTGTGTTCTCAATTTGTTGGCGTATCCCTCAATAGATTTAGCACATTTTTATTACCAATATGCGAGGCTTTCGCTAAATTTGAAGCCGATATCATTAGTTTTGCGACCGGAAGGAAATTCACCACAGACGAAACGATGGACACACTCTGATCGATTCAAAATTTGCTACAAATCAAGAATGTATACATTTGAGAGTCGCAGTGGTAGATGTAAAAAAGTTCCCAATAATATTACTTCTTAAAGAATAATTTGAAGACTGATTTTTTTTCTTAGTTTCTCCTGAATAACTTGTTAAAAACAAAAAAAAAAAAAAAACCGAAAATATATATATGAGTCAAAAACGGCCAGTGCTGCTGCCAAGTTTTATTTTAAATTTGTTGAACGTCTGCCGCTTTAAAAAAAAAAAAAAAAAAAAAAAAAAACGGTAGAAGAAAAGCAGCGCGAAAGCGAAGCTATCCAAAGGAGATTAAAGAAATTTTTATGCTTATTTAAATAAAAAATTGAATACCCGCTAACTAAGCTAAATGGTCAGTTGTGGTTAAATAAATCTTGGGTTGATTAAAAATAAACGATATATTTATTCTCTAATAGGATCAACAAGTAAAATTTTATTACATACAAATATGAATGGAATGAAAGGTATTTTAGAAACCAAACTCGCGGGATTTTTGAAAGCTTATAAATTCATAATCGGCGTTGGGTTCAGACCATGCCTACCTGGGCTTCTCTGCCTATTTGATTTCAATTTTCTATTAAAGAACAAGCTTGGCCTGCGAAATGCGATTAAATCGGATTAAGCATTCGCTCGGTAATTAAGAAAAATCCCTTTATGAATATTGTTTTTGTTTCGCACAACTCCTAAGTGCTCGCAAATTGTATAAATATTTGATTGGCAGCACTTACTGTAAACAAAATGAATTATAAAATTGATATATGGAATGAGTGGTGAGAAGTTTTATCTTCCTATGGCACGTAACGTACGCGAGCTAGTGCTGAATATTAAAAGAACTTAACATATTTCTTAACTTATTTATTTTTCATCATGTGCTTACTGCTTAGTTTTATTATTTGTCATCCATAATTACATTTCTATATATAGACAAAATTAATGTACATATAGTGCACTTATTTTTCGTATGCAATTCGCGCAGCAGGAGTTCAACAGTTTAAATCATTGAGGATGACAACCGGGATACAGTACGAGATCTATTTATAAACACTGCTATGGTTGTTACATTTACACAATGATAGGCTAGCAGCTGTTGCATGTATGTTAACGAAATTACATTATGCTCACATTTTTATAAAAAAATTAAATTGTTTCTAATTGTTTCTTGTACGTAACTTGTACGTAAGATGCGCCATGAAAAAAAATTAACAAAAAGTTATTACGGGATTCATTAAAAAACTGAAAAACTTTTATTTTAAAATATTGTTTAATATGCTCACAAGGAATTGGAAAATATTTGAGTAAACTCACATAAATACATATATATATATAAAGTAGAAGCAATCCACTATTGGTACATTTTTTTCGGATGTTTGGAATTACTATATAATCTGCTAGCCGAATAACTCTTATAGGGTCTTTAATCTTCTCTTTGTGGTAAGAATAGTTAAAGATCAACAGGCCCCTTATTCTAGAAAGTTAACCGCATCCGCATCATAAATCAATAAAGAAAACAAATCAAAAAAGAAAAATTTACCTGAAAAATTTACAAATTCTGTTTTTATTGGTCTAAGAGATGAGATGAATTATAAGAAAAACTTTTGCTATCTGAAAGAAATTCTATCTTTGAAGTTGCAGTTGCAAGGTATCAGACAAGAGCACCTATGCCAAATTACAGTTTTATTTATTGATTTCGAATTTCTTGTTAAACGTATTGTATTATGAGTGTGGTAAGCCCAACCTACCCGATGATAAAGACAAATGTCATGGCAACGCTAAAATAATGAACCCTTACTTTACTTACTGTCCTTCTCGTCTATTCTTTGCTTTTGATCACAAACAACGTCGCTCTACCCATATTACTACTTTACGTTAAGAATCGTTAAAACTTGTTTTTTGAAATAAACGAATAAAAACCCAACACTAATGCCTTTGGAGAGCATTTGTGTTTAAGTAAAAGCACTTCCAAAGAAACGATGGGTAAAGAGATTTGACGTTGTGAGCATCGCAAAAATATTCAATGCTTCTTCTTACGATGTTAAAAATTTCGCATGAAATTTTGAAAGTCAAGTATTAGTTCGGCTAAAGAATTTTGCCTTTTTTTTGTCATTTTCTCTCATTGCGCAAGACATAGAGCGTAATACATGCGGATCTGTCCTTGCCGATTTCGAGCAAAAGAGAATGAAGAAGAATGTTTCTATCTAGAATCTAGAATCTAAAAACTCATACATGTCACTGTAGCGTTTTCCTCGGGCTAATATTTCGATATTTCCAAAGACAGAGTTGACAGAAAGCGCTTTTTTTAGATGGTTAAAGTGGATTTTCCCTTTAAGTGAACTAAACGTCGCTTTATCACTTCACTATCAAATATCACCTGCACTATTGATGGGAACTAAAATATGCGATTCAAGCCGAGATTTCTTCTTCTTAATAATGTTTACATTTGATCTCTGGAATTAGAACATGGATACCTTTTTTCTTTTTGTCTCACATAACACTCTCCCACATTGATCCCGAGTACAAGAAGACTTTACCAAATATCTTAGGTTGCAACTGCAAAGTTAACAAAGTCCCCCAAATCCGTTGGTGATTAAAAAGATGTACGATTTACATTGAATTGCGCTTAACGTGTTTGAATAACATTATGGATGTCTTTTAACCTTTTTCTAATTGATAATTTATATATTTTACCGTTAATTGCATGTTATGTAAAAATTACAAAAATTTTAAATACCATAAAGCCAGCTGCCAAAATCACTCTTCTTCTGCAGCTAAATACTATTATTTTTTTATATTTCTGTGCATTGTAAAGTTCAACATAGTAATGATGAATGATTTGCATATA
>KK502442.1:554231-585490 GCA_000688735.1 Glossina austeni
GTATAAATATATACGTACCTGCATACATGCATACATACATACGTACGTACATACATACATACATGTATAAATATATACGTACCTGCATACATGCATACATACATACGTACGTACATACATACATACATGTATAAATATATACGTACCTGCATACATGCATACGCCAAAATATATAAATAAATATAACAGATCAAGGAAAAAGTTCGTAGCGTTTGGCCAACATAATTCAAACAAATTTTTAACACAAGTGAGGGTTCGATCGATAGCTGCTTCTTATTGCTCTGCTAAAGTCATTTTGTTATTATTGCCGAGCTACTCGGATTTCGGAGCGCGAAACTGAACAAAGTGATTTTTACAGACCTCCTTTAAAATTCAATATGGACTGCAGAGAGCGAAACAAATGCTGGTCGGGTGGGCCAAGGTGCAGGCTATAAGGCAAAGCTCGCAGGCAAGGTCATTCAATTTAAAACAATGCCTTTTCTTTTGATCAATTCTGGATGCTTTCGCTCAATTGCGCGCTTTAATCGGGTCAGTTGTTGAAAGTGGAGAGAGGAATTAACCGTGTGACCAGTTTGGAGCATCTCACGGTGTACGTTTCTCTTTCAACACTATCGAACACAAAGCATCGCTTTATGCCTTAGTATCGCTTATGCAGCTTGAGCGAGAATCTCTTTCGCGCATTATTGTCGTATACGGCTCACTTTCGTCACCCATTATCAATTTCTTTAAAAATGCATGATTTCTTGTTAACGACGATTCATAGACGAAGATTCAATTTATTAAATATTCAATTATTAAAATAATATGTTTTCTCATATATTGAGGGTCTTTTTATATATAGCTTTATGCAAATGCTAGATCCGCGTCAATGCCATAAAACGACAAGTGCCGACCTGTGGCAATTTCATCGACCCGTTTAACTAGAAGTCGACCAAAGCTAAGCGCTTAATTAACATCGAAATACCTAACAGCGGACGAAGCCTGCGGGTGATTTTAATAGAGCATCCGCTGCCAAGCTTATCAAGCCTCGTCGTCGATTGAAGCAAAGTGAAGTAAAATGGTACGATTCTGTTCAGAATATTGACTGTTTCTTGCGACTGAATTATCAAATGTCGCGATTTTCCTTTCATATTATATTTGGACTATATGGAGATTTGTGTTATCAAAGTAACGCCACTCTAGAGCCATCCATTAGGGAAGACACCACAACCTTGAGTCATAGGATTCCTTAATCTAGATATATATATATATATATATATATATATATTATATACACGAAAAATGACATGAGCAGTATTTTTGTGATCAACATCTTCAGAAATAAATGCAGTGCGACAAGGCGGCGCATACGGCATCATACGATTCGGATAAAATCCAAATTTGGTTTTAATATCGATGTAATCAGACGATATTCGATTACGTCAACAAAAAGTCAAAACCCTTTTGAAATATTTTGTCAACGAAAATTCCATCGCGCTAAACTTTTCACTCGTTTTAGGAATCGCAAAATGCGCGTTCTTACATAGAAACTAAATGAACGTGAAGTGTTCACTGTAAATGTTGGCACGAAATTTGGCACAGATGTTGATTAAGTTATTGGTAATCTATGGAAAAAAAAAAACAAAGGGAAAAGCTCGCACTATTAATGGAAAAATCTTTCTACGCTTTGAACACATGGTAGTACTTTTTGAGCGCACAGTGCATATATATATATATATATGAGTCATTGGTAAAGTATCTCAGTGAAACTTGTTTTTGTTTTCGTTTCTTTTCTTTTTTCATTTTCAGTGCGCAGTGTATTTTGCTTGCATAGATATGTTGACAAAGCAAGGCGCACTCAAACTAGTTACAGAGTTACTGTTCGCTTTGATCTCAGCAGCAAGAGTTGCATTACGGAATCTATGACGGTGCTTGTGTTTGCGAATTTAACACTATCATTAACACTAATACATGTTGTTACCATATGTGCATTATATCCACAACATGACAATTCGTTTTTAATATTTTGTCAAATATTTTAGTTAAGACTGTAGGTTACGTTTACAATTCTTTGGTATTTGACTTAGCATTTACCTAAATAGTGTTCCGACATAAGATGACATTTTGATTTTATTATAAAACACATTCTCGCTCCTACCAACGCAGAATGGGAACATAGGAGTTCTCTCATGCCATTTGTTCAAGTGATTACTAAAAAATTTTTAACGAATGTATTCACGTTTCTATGCTCGTGCTTGGTCTTTTGTTGGCATCTTCTTTATTGCCAAAAAAAAAAAAAAAAAAAAAAAAAAAGATAAAAATAAAAATAAAATAAAACTTACTTCAAGTCGATAAAATAAAATTTGCACATGTACGTGTCGTTTTCGAACTGAAATTTTTCGAAAAATTTTATCAATAGCTCATAATACGTGAAAATACTTTACCCATTTTAATTAATTAGCGTCCATGGTAACCGAAGTGAGATGATATTTCGCGTACACATTTGTGTTGATCGCCGCCCATCAAATTCTGAAGGAGATGTGAAGCTGATCACAAACACATTCGTACTACGCCAACAGCTATAAAGTGCCACAGGTTGCGTTTCGTATAAGCATATAATGTAACTATTTCAACTCTCTATCAACTTGAACCCAGAATCGTCAACTGATATGACCGCCATTGTGTAAAATAAAAAAAAAAAAAAACCTTAACAAGTTGAAATTTTTTGCTAAATATATATCTCCGTCGACATGTTGACATTTTTTTAATGGAAAATCGCAACACATCGCATACGATGGAAAACATCTGACAAGTTATAATGCCGCGCTCTTGTATAAATTTACAACCCGATCCTATTTTCTATATCTACAAGAAGCGGGCTCCTTAGATTTTCAGTTTCAAATTGCAAGCGTAATCTTACTCTTTATTGTTATTTTAACAATTTCACCCTTCTCGAGACAAGGCAAGGCTTTCATAATAATTATATCTGTAAAAGTGTAGATGGTTGTCGAAAGTGGACCGACTAAGCCTGCTCGCAGATGTCTGTTCTAATACAATTGCAGAATTAAAGTCATTTCTCGAAAAACCGAAATTTTTATTTCATTCTCGGCACGAATTTTATAAGCGGCAATAGTCGCCCTTCAAACGACCATCAGCGTGGTGCAATGGCTTAGTATGTGACTAAAGATTAAAAATTCTTAAAACTTTCTCCCCAAAAGAAATTTATAAAGTACTCATGAAAGAAATACAGCAGAAAGCAGAAATAGATTATAGGAGATAAACAGTCGTAAGATAGTTAGCGGGAATATACTCACAAAAGGAATAGGGCCGGAATTAACACATAGAGCAGGAATCAAATAGGTGTAGAGTAAGATATAAATATTCGCAGAACAACAAAATTAGATGGAGCTTCTGGGTTGTTTTTCTTTTCTTCCTTCCTTTCTCTCTCTTTTCTCTCTCTCTCGCTCTCTGAATATTTTTTTACATTTTCACTTAACTAACATTTCAATTTCACGAGCTTTTATTCTCAAACTAACTCAACCGTTAAAACAACATACACACTCATACATAGCTGGTCGGACATAATTTAATCAAATCAAAATACCAATCTGATCAAGAATCTGAATCTAAGGTGTATATATTTCTGAGTGTTACAAATGAAATAACAAATTTAGTTAATCCTTAGCTATTAATGTCCAGAATTCCTTGCATCTATTCGCTTGCATCCTATATACCGTATTACTCAAGCATATATATTGTACTGCTAAACAAACATCAATTTTAATGGGTTTTTGATATTCACACTCGCCAGACTCGCATTACAATGAGAAGGAAAATTATTTCTTAATTATATTGAAGCTACAAGCAAATGAGATGATATTTCATTTTAAACAATGGATAAAATACAGATAAAAATGCATTCGACCCTTCATATAATGGCTGCTCATGATTAACTTTTTATACCCATCACCGATGAATGGGGGTATGTTCACTTTGTCAAAACGTTTGCAGGACGCAGAAGAAAGGCGCTTCAGGTACACCATAAACTATATTAATATGCCCTTGGTCAATGTCACATATTGTCTGTCTGTCTGTCTGTCTCTCTGTCTGTCTGTCTGTCTGTCTCTCTGTCTGTCTCTGTGTCTTTCTGTCTGTCTCTCTGTCTGTCTGTCTGTCTGTCTAGTTAAAATGTCTATGATAGATATTATCACGATCCTAAGACTGAAGATATCGGCGGAAAAGTTCTTAAACGCTGATTATTGGATGAAAATGAGCCAGATAGGTCATGGGGCAGACGCACAATACAAAGTAAAATGAGAAAATCTCAGTTTTTGAAAGCAAAATGGAATTGTATTTTTTTACTCTTTACTTATGGATTGCAATCGATACAACAATGAAAATTTGCGCGTACGTTATCTGATTGAACAAAAGGAATCGATTACATCTACCTAGTGCTGTACAGTATTGAGATTTTATTCTTTCATCAAAACGTTTGAAATACTTTTCAAAAAAACACTTCAAAACCCCTACAGGGTATATATATATATATATATATTATTAATCAGTTGATCTGTTTATTTGCCTGTGATGGCAAAAACGAAGATATCGACTTCAACTTTGACAAAACCAACGGAATCTGCTGGACACAGGAAGGACACTTTTACGGTAAGGCGGAGGTGACAAAATCCCCTATTTTCTCGCATATGCTATTTTAATAGAAAAATGTTGAGTATAAAAGATTCCGTTGCCGTCGAATCAAGTTTTCTCACTTGCCTTGCTTTTAATAATCAACTTTGCGTCTTTCATACTCACAATACTTACTGTAACTTTATAAGAGCATCCAGTTGGCATTAACTTCGTCAAAAAAAAAAAAAAAAAAAGAAATGCATTGAAAATCTTCGCAACTTATTACTTTTAAGAAATTAATAAAAATATTGCAATCAATGGATTTGCTATAGCAACAATTGTACATCGCAGATGGATTTCATTAATGAAAAAATAATTAATTAATCACTTAATAAATTTATAATTGAATAAGAGGTAGATTAAGTGAGCAAAAAGCACAGTATGTGAAAGTGAAAACGCAATCGCCGCTTGATTTCTCTTATTTAAAGCTGCGCAATAACAAGAAATATGCAATCATTGCTGATCCTATTAAGTGGAATTTCCTTTGTTGCACCAAAAATATGCAAAGTTTCGGAAAGTAGGAAAAAATGTATGAAGAATCAAATAAAGCCGATTATTGTACGTTTTTCTTTGTATTTAAGAAAACTTATTTATAAATGGATGGTTGTGTAAATTTCATTGCGAAATTTCCTTTCTGCCCAGCTAACCAACCACTTACCTCTATCTAGCTACTATTTTTTTCACATTAATTTCTATTACGTAAAAGTCCTCATAAATTTATTTTCTTTTATTTCAAGCAATGGTTTACAATGTGCGTATGTGCTTGGTTCGGTTCTACGTGTGCTTAACGAATACTAATTACCCGCGTATATAAAGCTACTAAGAATGCCTTCTGTTAAATTGGTTCCATGCGGCAAATGCCGCAACTATTTACGAAACTTTGAAAATGTACGGCATAACCTTGGGATGTTTGAGCCGAAGCAAAATTTACCTAAGGATTATCATAGCTCGAGTGAAGGGATTGTTACTTCTCGAGAAGAAGAAAGGTTAGAGAGGAAACAAATAAATAAAAAGCACTAGAAACAAAGCATGGCAAAGATTGAATATTGATTTTTGAATCACATAACCTATCCAGAGATAATCTACTTCGTTTTCATCCGACGATACAAAGCGCCAGTTTATGGAAATGGCGCGTAATCGATAACCGCGAGCTAGTATCAACATATCCCGTATGCAAAGATACCAACCAGGGTACCAACACGTCCCTACATCTGCCGTTTACTATGCACACGGGACACAGAAAATAAAGAAATAAAGGAAATTCGAAAGCGCTTACACAAAGACCCTACAACTTTACAGCTAAGAAAGATATTTCCTTTCTTGTAAAATGATTTTAGTTTCGCACAACAAAGACAGATCAAGATGTATATATATATATATATATATATACATATGTACATACATATACATATGTACATACATATACATATGTACATACATATACATATGTACATACATATACATATGTACATACATATACATATATATATATATATACATATACATATATACATATTATATCTTTTTATGCATTGACGTTTCACCTCTATGAAGATATAGACGGTTTAAAAGCTTATTGAGAATCAAATCGCGTTTTAGGCACTAAACATCGCGGCACTTGAACTGATGTTAAATCTTTCTAATC
Organism: Glossina austeni; assembly: GCA_000688735.1. Classification (NCBI taxonomy): domain Eukaryota; kingdom Metazoa; phylum Arthropoda; class Insecta; order Diptera; family Glossinidae; genus Glossina; species Glossina austeni. The sequence goes on from KK502442.1 coordinate 560,542, forward strand.
TTCATATGTCGAATCTAATCTATAAAAAAAGGATCGTTTTAAATCTCGGATTAGGACCATTTCCCCACTAATCTCTTCAAAGCACCGATCAAGTTTTCTTACTCAAGTTGACGACATATATATATGATTTTGGTATCTTCTTTTGGTATATATTTACATATATATACATATTTACATACATATATATTTTACATATATATACATATTTATTTTTTAATATCAAAATTTAAAATATAAAAAAGAAAACCCTGCTACAAACTAACGATGCTTACTATAGTAATAAATATATCGGTTTATGCTTGCGTGAGTTCCGCACGTTTCAATGTTTCTTACGAAACAAAAATTGAAGGCAAAAAATGTTATGAAATATAAAAATGTATCGAAAATTGTCGAAATCCCTTCCACACACCCACCCATACGTATATATACGCTATATAGTGATTGTGTTAAACCACATCATAAGCATTTCTACAGTAGCTCGACAAAGTAGTTGACAATTTACGCAATTGAAGCGATCGACAAACTAATATAATAATTGGTTATGTATTTAGTTTATGAAGCGAACTTTGTATTGTAAAACTTGTAATCTTCTTGGGTGTTTTTTTTTTTCTTTCTTAAAATGCAATTTAAAGCCACAAGGGATTGGTTGCAATATAATGGGATCTTAATACAATGAATGGTATCTTAAATTTGTCCGGTTGTATGCAACATCTACAAATTGACTTTTGATTATGGTGTTTTTTTCACCAATCACTATATCTATATATAGATTTCGGGTAAGGAGTTGGAGAAAAACTGTGTGGAATACGTACAGAATTAGCTTAGTTTACTTGACTTGGTTTCACTTTCGCAAACTATGAATTCTTCAATTCCGGAACAATCACAAGCAGAAGGAATGCAAAGAAAATTTTAATTTTCATTATAGAACAATTCAATCAACTATATACACAATTTTACACATTTTTGCAAGGTCTTTTTTATTCGATTTTGAAATCACACGGTTCCCCAATAAGAACATATAGGCTTTTTTAAACAAATCTTTTGTTATAAAATAAATCCAAAAAAAAAGATTTTTTATACTCTATACAACTTGTGGTACATGGTATATGAAGTTTGTGCGGGTGTATGTAAGGCCCAGAAAGGCTTCAGATACATCCATCTTTTAAAACATTAAGCCATTCAGAATCATTTTCTTATTTGTCCGTCGTATCCGTCTATCCACCCATCCGTCTAATATATGTACGCGCATTATGACGGTCAACCTATAGCTCGAATTTTTTTTAAATATTTTGATCGAATTTGGTACACTGATGTATTTTGAATCAACGACGAACGCTATTGAAGATGGTTCGGACAGATTCACTTTTTCGTTTACTCCCCATATAACGGCTTATTTTGAAAAGTTGTAATATGGAATAAAATTGCAATTGCTCGCTGTGTAATAGTATTTCGACACTCTAACTTGATATGAGGAATTTGGTTCAGATGGGGCAATTTTTGAACCCCCTCATGTATAACCTTTCCGATCAAAGCTGAATCTGGTGAAAATTAGTTAATAGTAGTAAATTACCACAGAACGTAACCTAAATTGATATGAGGAATTTGGTTCAGATGGGGCAATTTTTGAACCTCCTCATGTATAACCTTTCCGATCAAAGCTGAATCTGGTGAAAATTAGTTAATAATAGTAAATTGCCACAGAACATAACCTTACCGAATTTGGACCACATAGATCTATTTTTTTCATATCACCACATACGAGAAGTTTCATGAAATGTGAACCCTTATATGCCAAAAGGGACTAATGTTTATGTTTTATGATGAAAACTTGTTCTTGTTTCTTTGTTTAATAAAAACTAAGTGGAGCACATTTGAGCCACACTGGTCTATTTTTCGGAGGAGCATCTCATATAAAGTTTCTCTTTAATTTAATTTTTAATCCTTTATAATGAAAGCTGGTCCATAGTAGCAATTTATGGCAAAAGTTAACGCTAGGGAATTTTTATCACATAGTTCTATTTTTTAGGTAGTAAAATAAGTTTGTTCAATATGGAGAACGCCATAAGATGGTTTCGGCATCCTCCAATGTGCGGCCTCTGAACGCAAATGTGTAACTTTTGCTGTATTATTACTAAAACGAGTGAATTATTGTGCCAGGGGAGATGGTGTAGGGTAACTAACTGCCGGCCTTATCCGACTATCATATGCTTACTTGTTTAATTCTAATTTTGGCTCTGTTGGAGATTCGGCCAACTACAGGGAATACCCCCAAGACTTTATGATCCCGTTTTTCTTTGTCTTGTTGCACTTCAACCTGAACATAAAATTTCGTTATTCAGTATCTATTTCGTATTAAAGTGTTCAGTTCAAGTAGGGATGAATAGTTGCACAATTGACCTTCAATTTCAATTTTTATATATTGTACTTATGGACTGAATGCTCGCTGTGCACTAATTTTATTTTCTTCTTTTTTTTTTTTTGTCATGAGTTGTAAGGAGTTCATTAGTACTTTTTTGCACGGCGAAAGATTTACAGGTTTTTCATTTTACACGATTTTTTTAATCTATGAAACATAAATTGCAAAATTTTCCATATATCACATGTGTTTCGAAAAGGAAGAGTTGGCTGTACGTTTCGAATACAAATATTTATTGCTTTCCTTCATCTAAACATATTTTTTTTTAATAAACCAAATTTTCTTTTTTTTGTCTTGTTCTTATTGTTTCCTTGTCTTTTTATAAGTTTTTTCATATCTTTTACAAATTTCCGCTTTTTCTTCGCCTTTTGTTTTATGATAGCACATGTTTTTTGTTAACTACGGGCACGATTGTTTTTATCTCTAAAGCGAAAACTTGGCTTCATTCATATTGCTATACATTTCTCAATCAATTGTTTATCGAATTGCCTCAATTTTCTTTATATAGAATGTAACAGCGTCGCCGCTAATATGTTCGATCGATTCCGAATCATTTTCCGTCCACCTGACCAAATATTCTTCTATTTAAGTGCCATGTCTGGCAATATTTAAGATATTTTTATGAAATTTCGAATACTGCAGTGTTTTTTTTTTTTTTTGCACGACAAGACAAACTCTACTCGAAAGAGATTAGATGAGACCATTTTTGCGCTTATTCTTCACATAACGGCATGTTTTGACTAAATTTTTATATGACACCAAAATATGTATGGAATGGGATAAATTTGGATGAAATACAACAACACACATTACTTTGCTGCCTATAAAATTTAAAATTCAAAAAAATGTTCTTTCCCTTTTTCTATTCCAAAATAATCATTTGACATAAGTACAAAATAGTTGGCTCTGGTTCGTTCGGTAAAAGAGATTGCAATTATTACTACGGGTTATAAAATAAAACTATGACTTCTTTAAGCTATCCGCTACTGTATAAATGATTATTATTAAAGCGTACACAACGTAGTTTCTTGGACCCATGAATCAATGTAGTTTTGAGCTAAAAAATTGAAATTTTACTTTTGCTGATTAATTCAAAAGATAGTGCGGATAAATCCTTACGAGTGAGAAACAGTGCATGCGCTACAATGTCGAAAGCCTAAAGAACTATGTGATAAAAAATGACTGAATACTCTTGATGGTCCTAGTTGACGGGGTCAGGTGGGCCTGATGTATTCAAATTTGTTCAAACTGAACACTACTTTCCCAAAGGAATACTACGTCCCGTAACTAATGCAATTGGACCAAGAAATGAGCGTAATCATGATATCGTGACGAAGTAATTCGGCTCCATATAGTGTAACTCGGCCGGGAAATGTTTGCAAATCTAACCTAGAGTGTTCTAGATTCATTAGATTCTCAGGTTGACACGGAGTTTAATAGTATGGTCATTATATGCTTGAATGATGCTTCGATTCTTATGACAATCCTCAGATATTGCGGTCTTTTGGGTATAGTCTTAAAAGACAAAACTAATTTTCGCAATCGAATTCGAAAATCACCCGAAAGATGGGGAAAAATGCCATTTCCAATACCAATTTCCGTGAATAAAGCTTCGAAGTTACACATTATATGCACAAAATGTGTTTAGTGCGACAAATTAAGATGAAATTTTTTGGACCGCTTCCTGGTTCGATTATAATGTTTTAACATATTTTATAATTAATCATAAATATTTGAAAAGCTGCTTCACCACTTCCCTTCTCTCATTCTGAACACGGTAATATGCTTCATCATGCATGCATGATTGCATTTATACTTTTGAAGAATTCCTACCCACTTATTTAAAGTAATTTCAATCATGCTGTTTTGCTTCAAGCGTGTATGATTAAAGTGTAATCATGCATGCGTGCTAATGCGTTCATAGTTTTAGTTTAAATTAATATAAAATATATATATGTTTTTGTAAATTGCATTAAAAGTAAGTTAACGTTAACGATTTATCGATTTAATCATTAAATTATTATTAAATTATCACTACGCTTCAGTTATATATATATATATATATATATATATATATATATCTGTTGACCTAACTAAATCATGCATAACTAATTTAAACTTCAAAAAAATAAAACTAAAGAAAAAAAAAACAAAAGGAAAATTATTGTTAATTTTATATGATTGTGCAAATGGTACTTAACGCATATGCTTATGTAGAGTTCTATAAATTTTCAAAAAAAAAAAAAAAAAAAAATTATAGTAATATTAATAATAAAATAAATACAAATAAAATGATTATTAAAAATTAATTAAAAATAATAAATTCTCATTTAGCTAAGATTAATCGCTATTGTATTAATCAGTTTCATTATGATTAAAGTCATAAATAATGAAGCAAAACAACAAATAATTCTTCTTCTTCGGGTATTATTTGTACTCGTTAATAAAGTAAATGAATATTTAATATTTTCAAATACAATAAATACGCAAATTTTTTTATTATCACTTTTTTCTCCACACTTATGGACTTTACTTGATTTATTATTTTGCTTGCAACGTTTCATAGTTACCGTAATGAAGATCTCAAGGTATTCTTCATTCTAAAATCCTAAGATGACTTAATGCTCTGCTCAATTGTCTATCGATTGATTTTATGGTAATCAAATGGTCGCTTAGATTGCGATAGGAAACTGAAGCCGGATGACACGATCTGCTTGTTGACTTAGCCATTCGTAATTGTGATAATCAAAAAAAAAAAAAAAAAAAAAATACCTATCAGGGAGTATTTATATTCTTGATACAAGTTGATTTAGGCGGAGGTGTCTCTTGAAACTCTTGGGGCCGCGAATATCGCGTTCGAGAATTGAAAACCTATATTCGTAGTTAAGATGTACAGAGAAAATCTGAATTTGTCTCAAGGTGTACCCAACTTTTTAGGTTTAAAGTGCTTTAATGAAGTGCTTATGAAAAAAAACTCAAGCATGTACGTACCTATATATGTTTACAGCAATTATAATATTGTGCATAATCAATGTAACCGTAGAGAAAAGGGGGAGAAAAGATACTACGAAAAAATTAAACAACAGATTTACGAGTTAAATAATAAACGTTGACACAAAGGCTATGATTGTGCCTGTGTCTGTCTACACGTCGGTACAGCTGAATATTGATGGATGGCTATAAACGGACGTGCCGTGATAGAATAGATATTTATATATACATATATATATATATATGCATTTTTTTTTTTTTTAAAGTCATCAGTGTTATCGCCGTATAATTTATGCTTAATTTTTGTGTATGAGAAAAAAAAGGGTGCTATTGAGTTTATCTTTATACTCCTCTAGGTATAGACTCTGACTTTAATGATGTCATCAGCATTTTTATCATACATCGCTGATGGTTTTTTCTGATTGTTTAAATAATAATTTATTAAATATATATTTAATATAAGCGTTAACGATTTGAAATTTATTTAAATGTCCGTCTGTCCTCTACAAGGCTGTTTTATGTTATCTGTTGTTGTTGGTTTTTTTTTCCTCTTTTTGCGGTTTCAGTAAAACATTGCCTGAACGTAGTATTACGGCTCACGCGTAGACCTTATTGTGTAAAACCTTCAATGTGCTCAGTTAGCATTGTGTGGTTAAGTTTTTATTTATAACTTTTTTTTTTTTTTTTTTTTTTTTTTAAATATTAAAAATATTTATTTAAGTTTTTATACATTTTTTTTTTTTTTTTCAAATTATTGTCATCGCTTATGCAAGTGGCGTTCATACGTTGTGTTTATGTTATATATGTTTACTAATTTTATTGGCAGATGTTATTCCATTACAACATCGTTTTATTTAATGTATTTGTAATTAAAATAAACAGCAAATGAAAACAAAAAGAAAAACAACAACATTTTAATAACTGTTAAGTGTTCATTCATTGCCTGGCGACGACACTCAACTTGAGCTGTCACAAAAATAAAACAAAACAAAAAAAAAAAAAGAAACGGTTTTTACACTCGGCTTATAACGAATTGTTTTATACCCTTGTCCTGGTAAATAGTTGACACTTTTTGGTATTTATCGCAGACGTACATATGTACTAACAAAGGAAACAAAGAAATTTCATTAAACAACATTTTCAATAGATGGGCAACCTCCCTGTACGACTCTTCGTTCAATGTAGTATCGCAACTTTATTTCTCTTAAGAAACGAATTCACAATACCCTTCATCCTATGCTATACACAAATAAATGTATTACGGAAGTTTTCATTACATTCAGATGTATTAGTGTATTAGTGTATTAGTGAATTAGTTGATCTCGTTTTCATAAAAAGTTAATACTCTGAATAATATTCATTTCATTAGCCCTGCTTTATTAAACTCGATTATTACGAAACAATTTTTCGATTTTATCATTAATACTTCTCATTGTAGGGTATAGTAAGTAGTATTATCGTCATCATAAATTGACCGAAGAATATTTCTAAGAAATTTCAGCTTTCCATAATAATTGACACTATCAATAGCAAATAAATGGACGGACGGATGTACCGACAAAATACGTATACATATATAGGCTTTTCATGCCGAATCAAAGTTCCGATTTTAATGATTTTAATGGAGCCCATAAGTTAATCTGTCTACATATATATATATGTATATATAAATATATATATAAAAATAATAATAATCACATTATTAAAGAAAAAATTAGTCTTATTTTGTGTATTTTGAAATTTTGTTGACGCGATGACAAACTTAACATACTTGGACATGAGGATTACAAGGCGACCAATACCTTAACTATAAAGAGTCGTTGTCACATATTGTTACTGACACATTTATTGGTAATTTTTTCCATTTTATTAAACTAAGGACAATGATTATTGCGTTGATAACTAAATAGCGAAGGTTTTAGAGGAAGTCTTACTTAAAAGGTTCCTTTTAATGGAATTATTCATTTTATGCACGATTTGATAGCAAGAATCAAATAAAATTTAATATTTTAAATATTGAAGTTATTCTCTGACGAAATCAGTTTCAAAACGATCGATCACTTGGCATTAAGGTTACGTTCACATTTTGTATATTGATTTAATCGAAAGGATTTTGACGTTCGAATTTCCCTCAAATCATCCCATTCAATATACAATTTTACTTAAGGCATTTCCCGCGTACGGTATCAAATGTTTTGTCTTGTGAACTTGCTTTGGGGTAGAACAAAATAAAACGCTTTCGTCGCGCAATTAATCAGGTCAGTGACCTTAGCTATTATGGCGTCCTCCTTATCATTTTTCGGAATTTAATCAAGGCTTTTACTATTAACCGTATAAGCCTAGCGTTTATGAGCTTCAAATGTTAAGAGTATATAGCGGTCTTGTAAGAAAGCCATGGAGAAGGATCCCAAATATCATGAGTGGTATGAATGAAATTAGCACATACTGACATTCCAGATCAAAAAGCTAAATTCTATTTGCTCTACATATAAAAATTATCTGCGGGTTTTATTCCGTTCGGCTCTTTCCATTTAAAGTTTCCAAAGTAACGCATCGGGCAACAATACCCGGTCCTAAAATCAAATCCATATAATTTGTGGGAAGTTACAACCCTCATATGTCAAAATTTCATGTTATTTTGATATTTTGTTTACTAACTGTAGTAGCGGTTTCACTGAACCTACTTCCCTTACTGAAAAATCGAAATTTCATGTTCTTATACCAGAAGCGATCAAAAATATTACGATATTCGGGAAATTGAGTGACAGTTGACTTTTTAAAGTTATCAAAAGATAATACATTCACTATAGGGGAGGAGATAATGGACGTAGGAAAGCCGTTTATCAAGTAGACCCCGTGTTTACTCACAATGCAGCAAAGACATGCATGAAATGGCCATGTTATCGCGAAAGAAGATCTCTTCCTTCCTCGGTGAAAAAAAGAAGCTATCGAAATGCCAGAGAAGCATTGAACTGATTGTGTTAGTCTTGAAGAATAAGTATGTTAGTGAATGAGAAATTGCACTTTGAAAAAGGAGAAATAAATGTTTCTTCTTACTTAGTGCCAGGGAGTTGTGGAACGTTGTTCTCCGTACGCTAGATTTGAAGCGCACAACACACAATTCATTAGCTACAACTCTAACGAAGAGTTTTTATTCTGGCTTTGATCTATTTGAGTAAATGTCGTCTGTTTCCTCTTTCCCCTCTGCTGGACTTTCCACGTTTTGTCACGGCATAGCGTATAAATTCCTTTGCCTTACTCTAAAACAACTTGAAGTCGCAGTTTGATGGTAAAACTTGAGCAGATTTTAGCAAATGTTCCTTCTCGATGCTTTTGCTTTTCACAATAGAGTTTCACACAAAATTTCGATAAGAACTCCTTTCAAAAAATTTCACTCTTTAAAATTTCTCTCTCACACATCTTTAAACAACGAGGCATACAATAAATAATGCATCACAGATCGACTAATTAAAATTCTTTGATCTAAACAAGTTAATGTTATGTAAATCTGAACGTTGTTCACGTTGTTCTTGAGTTATGCAACAACACAAGCAGTAAATGCAGTTCTGATATTTAAATTTTCTCATTCCTCAACATTTACACGGTTTCACTGACTTTGTTATACTCTTAACGCAGCAATATATATATATATATCGGAAATTGCGAAAAATAAAAAGAAGAAGAAAAACAAAATATCAAGCATCGGAATTGCACAGATTATGCTTGAATCAATTATAACCTTGAGACAAATGTATCTTTGTATTCAAATCAATTGAAAGCTTATAAGCAATATTTCGCAAAAGTGAAATGATACATAAAACTCCACACCAAAGATTTGCATAAAAAGAAAAACTGTAAAGCAAAGACAATCTGGATGATTTGCAATGTAATAAATAAATGCATGAAAAAAAAAAAAAAAAAAAAAAAAGAAATAAAGAAAGAAAATGAAATTTTAAATCACGTGCTAGTGCTGAAGACTTAACAACTCAAAACAATGGCAACATAAACAAATCCAGTCAATCATGAACACAACCTGAGAAACTGAGAAACGCGGTTAAGAAAAAGTAAACAAATCAACAAACGAACTACGTAAGAAAGTTAAATAAATAAATAAATAAATAAACAAAGAAGCAAACAAATAAGTAAACGAATGAATGAACGAACGAACGAACGAACGAACGAACGAACGCCACAGCCATTGATAATGCAAAAAACCCAACACACTTTAAACAAATAAACGTCAAAACAACAACAAAAAAAAATGCAGAGTAGTTAATAGTCTGTTTACTACGCTGAATGAAAATAATAACGGTAGCGGATTGCTATTGTTGTCATTGCTATAGTTTGTATTAGCTAAAGAAATTGTTGTTGCATTGTAAAGATAGTATTAGCACGAGACTTATAAGCCATTGATGGCTTTTTAGTATAACAAAAGCAAAAAATGAAAAACAAAAAAAAAAAACAAACAGGTAACAGCAAAACGTTAAATTAAATAAATATTGATATAGAGCAAACATATATACGCACACATCTATATTGTGTAAAGGTAAACAGATATCTAAGAGTTATCAGAAATCAGAGTTTCACAAAGTGTTGCCTTTATGTGACCATTAACAAATTTTCTTAGCTTTTAATCTTTTAAATTTGCAGAGTTAGCCTTTGATTGATGATCATCCAACGACGGATATCGGATCCCTATCACCCAAGATAAAAAATTATTATCAGAAAAGCAAAAGCCTACTTGCATTTACCTAATGACTGTGATATCTGATAGACGCTTTCTTTCACTATCGATGCTTTTGCGTACATTAGTATTAGAATATATTTTGAAAGCTTCTTGACTTTTGTAGTTGCTATGTTTTCGAATCTTCTCGTTATTCACAACAACACAACAATTGAATGATCGTCAATTGCGAAAATATCAATGGTTACACTTGCAAGAATTTCACTAACACGTGACTAACGGGCATCTAAATATGCAAAATCTACCAATGGTCTATGTATGGCCCGGTCTATGGCCACATATGGAATGACACATCTCGAACTACTTGCCTCAAGTCGTGACAATTTTTATACGCATCATCGAAGCACATCGACTTTGTCAATACATTTGCAACAGTCAGAAGGAAGCTTTTGTGATCCTACAGAGTTCATATTCTCACTCGATTTGAGTATGTTTGTTTGTGCATTTATACAGCGGTAAAAAGGCTATCCGTCCGAAAATTCAGATATCGACATCAAATTTGGCGAAAGCATTCGAAATATTTACACACAAGTTGGCATTGAAAGTGCACTAAATCGGTCCGAAGACTTGCGTGGAGTAAAAAATAAACCAAGTGCACCTCCGTTTCCAAAAGTAAAAAGTTAATTTTTTTTTCCTCATTACCCATAACTGCGACAAGGATAAAAATTTCCTGGTGGCCTTACAGTAGAGTATGCGAAGAAAATCTCAATATTGCAGAATATTAAAATTTATTTTACCGACCGACCGACCGACCGCTCATCCCAAAATATCCTCCCTGACCCCGGATCTGTATTGCCTTAGACGATTTCGTGGAATATCTAAGCTGAAAACCGACAACAACCCACTGCCGATTTGCAAGTGTCCACAGTGTCGGCCAGAAAAAGACTATTAAGAGACGACCGGGCAGTTAAGTGTTAAGGCAACAGTGGTAAATATAAAGGATTTGTCCACCCCGTCTTTTATTTATTTATTTTGTTTAGTTCTGTTTCTGGAGCATACTAAAAATTTGTTACCATGAACCGTCAGTTGAGAATCTCTGATTAAATTATAATTACTTAGGTGTCTACTGTAGCAAAAAAAAAAAACAACAAAAGAATCATTGTGGAAGAGTTTTTGTTGAATCCAGTGACTTACTCTTCTTAACATAATTAAATTCTCTCTGTTTTTTGATCAAATTCGAATTTATTTAAAACGAGCTTGTTACAAAGCCTTACAATCAGAATAAGCATCACTGGTATCGGTAATCTTTTTCCGCAGCGAAATAGTCGGTCATCGATCCATTTTTGGACATCTTCAAGTTTGGAGAAACACTCAGCTGCTAAACGTGATTGCATCTATCTTAGCCAATGGTAATAAGAAGGAGGTAGGTCTAGGGGATAGGTCGCTCAAGTTGAAGATAACTTAGTTCGCTATTTTCGCTGTAGACGGACGGACTTACTGGCATTTTCATCGCTTTCAAGATTAAAATGTTTCTACTCGCAATCTAAGAAAGCATTTTCTAGCTGCTTCATAGCTTACTGTATTTCACCCCAAACTAATTTAATCATGTCCATAGCCTCAGCTGCTTTTTTTTTGCAATCTTGTGTCTAATTAAAAACTGAAGATCGAGCTCTTCACACTTCGGTATACATTGAACTGAGCAGCTTGTAAACAGCAGAAACTTGTACCGTGCAAGCCCCAGTGTTGAAGATCCCGATACGCAAAATTTCAGGAAAATTAAACGCGCCGAGAATGTTTTATAAAGCAACCAATGTCGACATGGAGAATATATTTGTACATCTAATTATATAAATATTTTAATAAATATCTAAACATTAACGTGTGTTCAAACCCTTACCCTTATTTACCCTATCGTGTAAAGAACGAACTTCAGAGAAACTTGAATTGTCCACCGATCAAATCTGCTGCAGTTTACTATCTCTCTAACGATGATAAAAACAATAACGTAAACAAAAATAAAACTGTTGTTATAACAAACATATTATCATTCTATGTCCAGTTCCTTTGTTATTGAAATTCCCTACAACGAAACTTGTACGAATAGAAAAGTGAGAAGTACGAAAATTGCGTCGGCGCTGACATAAAATGTTGGTAAACCATCAAATCCTAATTGAAACCATTAAAAGGAAAAAAAAGAATATTTCAGAAGAAATCAATTGCAAGCATACGGTCAATATTAATCGCTGATATATCCACCATAACCGCAATTTTGATTAATACTCGTCACTTGCTACTATTACTACTCAGCTTCGCCTTGAAGCCTGCTGCTCTCTAACTTAACAATAATTCTGCATAGACTTAGCTATTTAGGTAACGTACTCCCATTTTACCCCCATATTTTCTTCGCGGCCTTAATGCTTTGCAAAATTACCTGGTAATAAATGAGCGCCTCAACGGCCTTAGATCGCTTCCACAAAGCAAGGCAACGTTTACTAAACGTTAATGGGCCTAAGTCTCCCTCTAGCTTCAGTTTCTTCATTTGAAGCTCTGTAGTAACATTTATTTTAGTTTTTTCTAACATTTAAGTTCGAAATTAAGCTTTCGACCGCTTAATAGTAACATTACGACCGAAATTTAGATAGATTTTAGTTTATCGTGTACCCATCTTACAGTTCATGTAAAAGCTTCAGAAGAGTCCACACCAAACATCAGAGGAGGGTGAAGATGCAATTCCAGCTTAAAATTTTTGAGGCCTACTACAGCACGCAACCCGAACGTTACATAATACGCGTTATCGGAGCTAACGTTCTTTCAGGAAACAGGGCAAGGCCGGTTGCTTCTAAAGTAATTTGGGAGAAAAAAATCAATCGGCTACAAATACACGATTACAATGAACACATAAACCTATCTAGCGTTACATAATCTGTAACTAGGATAACTCTTACCTTTTCATCAATGCTTTAGTCTTACGACCAGGCTTGCTGAAAGAGGAAAGAAGCTGCGCATGACACCACCGCTCCTTTCACTTTTTAAAGCGGTTGAACGCGAAACGGTACCTTGACTTCTAATAAATTAGACTAGACGGGTACCCATCACCCTAAGAAAGACTAAAAAAAACAACGAAAAAACTACACTTCCATACTCTATAATAAGCGTAACTGACTTTTCGTAACTTTCGTGACGAACTTTTTCTGTTTTTTTAGAATAAAAGTAGAAATTTATATCGTGCATCTGTTGCAGTCTATTAGAAACGGGCAAAAAACATGGAAAGCAAAGACGTTCTCAGTTTTTGTTGCGTAGACATATGGTTGTTGTGGGCGTGTCCTTTGAGCAGATTGGATTATTTTCAAATTGTTTAACAAATTCCTAGCTGATGTCTTCAATTTTGCGAACGGTAGAATATCTACCACAGATACTACGCAGTTGGGCATAAGAATAGACGAACGGACGGATATGCTTAAGTGCATTGCGTATGTGAAACCTGCCAATAATTTATATACTTTATGGGGTTTTTGAACCTTACTTCTGCCTTTCGAAAAATAAATATGTTCTCAGTTTACGTAATACCGTAGACGTGTCCTTGAACCGATTTGGCCCATTTTCAATGCCAGCCTGCGCTCACGATCTTCTAATGTTTTTATGAAATTTAAAGTCGCTACCTTCATTTTTGCAAATGGAATGAGACTGTTCACATAAGGAGAGACGGACATGCTTAAATCGATTTAGAGTTGAATGCTGATCAAAACTATATATATACTTTGAAGTTTCTTTCTGGTTGTTGCAAACGTTTTGACAAAACGAATATACTCGTCAGCCTTCGATGATGGATATAAAAATACGCTATTTTTAGTCGCCATACCTTCGCCACATTTAATGAATGCATATTTACACTTGTGCTATTGCAGAGCATAAATTGCAAGCGATAGTACTTACCGGATAATACATTCCTTGAGGAGGAAGGAAGAAAGCCCCGGAACCCCACAGTTTGACGGCTTTTTTATTAACACTATTTTCAATAAAAATTTTCAATTTAATTACACACAATTGTTTTTTGTAATTGTGTGCGACTTGCTTTATTTTCTTATTTATTTAGTGTCTCTAGTTTTTTTTCTCTTTCCTTTTTTTCTTTATAGTAAGAGTATTATGGTTTTACTATCGTAATTGATAAAAAATTTTAAGCATGAGCTTAGAGATTAGCACGGGATTTAAAGTTTCATTAGTTTTTGGCACAATTACTTTATTTTTTGATTTGAATATTTTTTCCAATAATATATATAATAAATATTTTATCTTTTCTTTTACTTTTTTTTTCTTTTTTTTTTTTTAGTTTTAATTAAAATATTTTACACTTTACACTATAAGTAGTAGAAAGAAAAAACAAGAAAAACGCTTGATTACGCTAAAGATTAAAGAAAAAAAAAAAAAAAAACCAAATAAAAAAAAATCCACAGTCAATTTTTCAACAGATGGTAGAGCGAACGAACATCTTTGTAAACGTTCATTAAGTTTACGGTTAAGTTTTAGTTTCATTTTACATTAAAATCAAAACAAAACTGTAAATTTTTAGTTTATGAAATTAAACGCGAATTTAAGACTTTTAAGTGGAAAAAAAAAAAAATGTCATCACCTGAGCGCAGTCATCGATGAAAACAATCACAAACTTATTTTCAGAAAAATTCAAGTTATGATATATTTTAACCTGAACTACCTACAGCATATATAACAATATTTTGGAATATCGAAAAAATTGTGCATAGTTTTTGAATCGTTTAATACGAACACATATTTTCCAACTTTAGTTGCGTTACATTATTTTTATTATACTTTAGATTTTACTCATACTTAGTGAAAGTATCAAATCGTCCTTGCAAGCTAAGGGGCTACAGTAATTATCTTATTGCGGTTGTATACACATTGGAGATCTCGCAAAATTTGTCTATTCTTAATCCGGCTCCAAATTCTGAATTGATAAAGGGCCACGCGTGTCCATTTGTTGCTTTGTCGTCAAAGTTTTTGATCAAAATTTCTATCAAGAAATTAAATTCTGTCTGTTTTTACATATTACACTCCAGTCGCTCCAGTTGCACAGATCAAGCCTATAGATGGATATGCTAACGAGTCGAAAGCCTACTTTCAATGACTACAGAACAAAAATCTCAGCCGAAATCTCGAAAAAGACAAAGAAAAATTCTATAATTTTACTTTGATTGTTTTGCATATGTGAAGTCAATCGAAATCAATTTTGTTAAATTTTGATTTCTCGTTTCCTGAAGACGCAAATCTACCATTTTCACCCATACCTTCAAGCGTTTCAGTCGTCATAGGCAAAACAGTTCCCTATGATGGTTAGCGACATTTCTTACAATTCACTTTATTATACTACTTTTGGGAAGCGCTATTGGCAAATCCGACATTTCTCAGCCGCCCTGAATACTTTATTTTAATTGAAATGAACAACTTTCGCAGACTCATCAAGCATTCCTTGGCCTAATTACATTCCATATGTTCCCGACATTGCATAATGGGCTTATCATCCGTCCGGAAGGACGGATTCTTAAAGGAAATGCGAATATTCTGATATATGTAAAATTCACCCACATTGCGTTCTAAATAATTCTGTTTTACCCAATAACTGCGAAATGCAACTTTTCTGAAATTTATTAATTGTTAGATATAAACTGATTCCATTTGAGATCAACTGATTAAACTAATTTTACTTATTTAACGAGCATCTCCTATGATTTTACGTTAAGATATGTTTTTTGTTTTCTTGGATATTTAACAACAACAGGCACAGTCCTTTGTTGGACAGCAATTCATATGTGTAAGCAAACAACTTGAGAATTGTGAAGCAACATAAATCTGAACCACAAAAGCAAACGAACAAACTATCCGGTCGCACTTATGGCAAGTGTTTTAAAACGTGAAAATTTGATCCTCAATGGTATTTCTCTCAAGTTTGGTTTCATTGTGCCCCAATGACACTCTTAATTCTTAATCCTTTTGATTTAAATAAGTCGACCGTAGTTAAATTATTTTTGGATTATCTGAATGCTATTGAAAGCCATACATAGCCCAGAGCAGTGATGGCATGAGCGAACTTCAGAAATACCAGCAGAACAGCACGATATTTGTATGATTATTATTGCGGAGTCATTACGTAACGTTTGATTGCCGCTTGTTGACACGAAAAAGATTTGGTCGCTTTCATAAAAGAGAACAGAGACAGAGTTTACATTATTTACTTAACTTAAATATTTGCCTCTAAGCCTGTCTGTTACAATCTATATTTTCATTTTGCCGTAGATAACAAGATGTGGTTTGCGTTTTATATAAAACTACAAGAAATAAATCGATCATTGTTTGTCAATCCATCGCAAAATTATATTTAGAGTGGTTGCCTCTTTTTTGTTCAAATCTGCCGCTCTAACACTTCTCCCTCTAAGGCTCTTTTGCTAGAACAAGTTGTCTAAGACTTCTAACAGAAATTCGCAAAAATTTCGTTTTTAAATCAACCTTAAACGCGTGTGCTTCATAATGACATCTTTAGCTAAAGCTCTAGAAGCGCTAAGCACTTAATAGTTTTCTCAATAACGTCGATATGCCCAGTTTTTCTGGTACCCCCTAATGTCATCATGTAATGTAACGATGAACAGATCGTAGATAGATCCTCAAGGGAAAGTCCGATGTTGTAAGTTCAAGATGTCCGCTTACAAAACCTGCAGTGTTAAAGCAATTTCCCAATTCTTCCATTTTGCTTTATCCTATGGCAGATCAAAACGAAGTTCGATTACCCAGTCTCTGCGGATACTGAATTTTTCCATTACGATATTACAGATTTTCCGACTTCTTTTGAACGTCTTATTTTCAGCCTGTTTTCCTAGGATGCTACCTCTTACGCCTCCATTGATATCCGTAGGAATTATCCAAGAAAAATCCAACCACTACCTTAAGCAATGGGCTTTGAAATGGTTGCGTTCGCCAATGCAACTGAAAGTACAGTTTCGAGTATTTTTGCGAGAGTGGTGTACCTATACTAGTATATCATTTGCATACATTTATAACATAAGCATGACCGAAATGCTTATAAATTTTTTACGCTTAATGTATAAATATATGTGCTTCAGTAAAATATGGCAATTTTGTTGCGTTTTTTTCGTTTCCTTTTTTTTTTTTTGTTTTTTTGTTATTTTTGTCTGCCCGCAAATAAGATAAATCACATGTTACCCCGCACTATATACTTATTGATACATAATAAGGGCAGAGGAGACGAAGTTCTGAAAACGCTTCAATACTATTACGCGCAATTACACGAATAACCAACACGCACAGCTGAAATGCATTAAAAATTTTATATTGAAAACAACAAACTGAACATTTGATGAGTACACCAAATAGAAGTGAATTAATACACACCCGCCAGCATGTACAGGCATAAACATGGAAGCGGACAAGTGAAATAGAAAAAAAAATAAAATTTTTATTTTTAAAAATCATTTATTTTACACAATAACGTGAAAGAATACAGTGAGTGAAACACGCGGAGATTTTTCCTACATATAAGAACTATAAGAACGAACTAACTCAAAACCACACACATGACACGCACGTACACAAACGCACGCTCTCACACACACACACACACACACACACACACACACACACACACACACACACACACACATTTGTATAAGAGTTGTTGCGTGGCAGGCAAGTGAATGCTGTAAATTACAAGGGATGAAAACTTAGTGAATCAACCAAACTAAAGAAAAGGAGAACCATGAATAATGCTCATAATGAAGTTGATAATAATGATAGTCTGCGACGTATATATTTGAATGAATGTGTACGGGAAGATGAATGGCGAAAATAAAAACAGGGATGCTTAGCATGTAAAAGGAAACTAAATAAGAGCACAGGGATGCTTAGCGTTAAAATTAATAATAAATTTGTAATTTTTTTATTTAGATTTCTTTCAAATATTTGTGTAAAACGAGAAGCTACTGCATCATTAAGTTTTTTCTAGCAAAAGAGTAACAGTTCTCTTTCTGTCGGTCCTGTACAAATATATATATGTGTGTTAATATTCGTTTTCATGCCCGTAGAGAAGATTATGTGCGTAGGAGTATATATATACATCTTATTACTAAAAGGATAAATAAACAAAAACAAAGATGCAAAACAAACCAATACGAAGATTAATAAAAACATAGAATTGAGAAACGTATCAGAAAAGCAAAATGAAAGAATGGTAAAAGGGAACAATCACAAAACTATGGCTAGTTAAAAAAAAATAAGTAAAGGAAAAAAAGAAGACCTTTTAAAATAAGAAAGAAAACAGCAAAGGCCCCCAACGCTAGCACTGTACCATACCAGAAAGATACAAAGTAATTACTATAAACATGTATATGCATGTGTTTGTGCATGTGCATGCATACGTGTGCGTGTGTGTGTGTGTGTGTGTGTGTGTGTAAAGAGCAGTTTTCATCCTCACCCAAGAGTAAAAGGCAAAATAAAAAAATCTATTTTTAAACTTTTTTGTTCTTTGAATTCTTTTTCTTTTTATGTCTGCACTGTTCCTCGCGTTGAAACAAGAAATTCTTTCTTAAAAATCTACTTTATTCTTGATCTTTTTTTTATTGTTTTTTTTTTACACTTATCCTCATACACACATACACGGTAACTTTTATAAATGTTTCATATTTTTGTTATTTATTTATTACAACATTACACGTGCTTTTATTTCAATTTTTTTACAAATTCGATTTTCAAACTATATATACATTCATCCAAACACGTATATGTAGCAGCACTCAGCTATTTTTACTCTATATGCTATGCCTTTTCTTCTTTCTATATATACTTAGGTATAAAATTTAGTGAGCGACAACACAATAAAGAAAATAATATATCTTGGGCTTCGCTTACAATAAGCATTAAAGCCGATGTATTAAACAGAAATTTAATGATTTTTGTATTTCGCTTAATTAACTATATGTGCGCGTTTTTATTTTTTTATTAGCTTAAGTTACTTTTTTTAATAATATCTGCGTTTTGTGCGTTTCACATTTATTATCTTCGACCGCTTTATCGGACTTTTCACAATTAGACAGCTCTGCGACAAAATTACAACTGATTTCCTACTGCTAAACGTTTGTTGGTTTTACCGAAATCTCGTAAATTTTCATAAATTACGTTATACCCGAGCAAGTATTGCCAAAGTAACCTCTTTGCGTGTGTGCTTTTTTTTTCTGCTTCTCAAAGCAACCACAAAAAATTGAGCAATTTTACGATATATTTAAATTCCATGCATTGGGCTATCTGTCTTTTGTTGTATGTTAAGAGAGAGAAAGAGAGAATTTGATTATATTCATATAAATTCCAATATCAACGAATGCAACGCTGCATTTGTAAAGAATGGAATAGAAAACAAACTGATATGAATTAAAAATACACTCTTTAGAAGTCATACAAACAGCTCGCGATTTACTAAAATTTTTAATGAACATACACCTTACTTTATGCATTTCGAAAATTTATAGAGATGTACATGCTTTAATAATACCCGCAGTGTAACTCCTAGTCGCCTTCAAGCAGCGATGATTAAAACAGTACTAGGATACCTATTTAATGCTTTGAGAAAATATAAAAAAAATGAAAAAAAGTAATAATATAAATATTCAAAGAAATTATGCAATGCGCATTACTCAACTGAGATTTAGATGCTATCTCATGTACAAAATGTCTAGCGAATACTTTCCACCGAACGATTTTCCGCAATATTAAATTTAATGCACGAAATTACGTTGAATGTGAAAACACCTCTAGGCTATCTGACTTAAATGTTTCAAATTCTTGTAACAAAATGGTAACATGGACGAAGTTTGCTAGTGTACCTATCTAGTCGAATCACGGGCTTCAAAGTTCTAGAAGAACAAACTTGACCTTAACTGTGTTCTCACAACTATTAATTAATTTAATAAATGACTTAAATTACTCACTTCTTTTGCTAAATTCTTAGATAGATGAGTGACCGTAAATTGTTTTAATATCCCTGTAAAAATATTGAACATCTCCTAGAAGTTGGTACTAAAAAATTCTGCGCATCAGAAGTATAACTTGTTTCTTGTCGATTATAGAAGATAGGAAAAGTTGGGCTATTTGGTAATATTTCTTTTTTAATCTATTGAAAAGTCATTCAAATATTTTTTTATACATACTAAAGAGCTTAAATTATACTAAATTTCTTTATATCCAGGGATGATGTACTTTACAGATGAATTCATTTTTAAACCAAAAATACTATTTGAGCAAAATGTTAGTTGTGTTAATTTCTGAAGCGTAACCAAACTTAGTCGAAAGAATTTAGAAAGAGTTTCGAACTAGAAAGCACTTTCTTGATTACGTAAAACACGCGCTGGTTGCATTTTGATTACATCGTCGAAATTTGATGTATTTTACTCCAGTTACGCTAGATGATTATCTAGCTATTCGCATTTTGTCAAGGTAAAAACTTTAAAAGCGAAAACATTCATTGCTCCTGTTCACAAATTAAAGTTATAAGAGTTAGTTCGGGAAAAAAAAGGAAGAAGTTAAATTATTTTTGCATTATGACGAGGAGCCTGTAAAACTTTTTGTTCGTTAAACGCAATCAATATTTGTAACCTAGATTATTAGTGGCTGTCATGGGCGCAATATCGCCTTTCTCCGTTGGCTTCACCCTTTTTAGCTTAGAGAAACGAAACTCTCATGCGAAAGGGCATCGCAAAACTGATTCCTATTGTTATAAAGCTCGCAATCGAGATAACAGTAAAAAAACTAGAGTTTTATATGTAGTCTAAAATCTTAAGATGTTTAATGTAGTCCAGTACCTACCTATCTCTTACCAACATAAAGTCTCAAAATATTTCATCCGTAATGAACGTGTTATGAAAAAGTACTTTCATTGTCAAAAAAGTACTCTCACTTCGCGTATCACCCTGAGCTTAATTTCGTTAAAATGGCTATAGTTTAAAAAATTTAACGATTACTGATAAACTGAGAGATTATGACTAAAAATATAAATATTAGGTAAATATTGTTCTTATCTTGCAGTTTTTTGCTATACAAACATTTATATCATTGTGGGTTTTGATTTTCCACGACCTCCTTTACAATATAGTTCACCTTTGGCCATTTTGTCTCTGCCTATTTTGTAACCGACCTCATCAGATGGACAATAAAAATTAAGATTGAAAATTAAAACTTTGTCTGAAATCAACAAAACGGGCATCGCTTACCCATAAACATGTTCGCGATAGTTGAAAAAACTACTAAAACTGTACAGATATTGAATAAATTAAGTTTGAAAATGGATATAGTCTTCAAAAGAATACGGTTACATTAAACAGTATATCGTAATTTACCACTTATGCTCGAAGGTTTGTATTGCAGATATATACACGGCCAGCCTAGTGCAAGAATGATTCTGATCGGCCAGTTGCTAGTTGCAAGAGGAATATAATATTAATTACTCGTTAAAACTGGAAAATTTTGAAAATATTTCAGAACGAAAAAAAGCCTCAAGACATGAAAAATTGATTCCAAAAAGAAAAGGATTTCCGGTGACTTTAATTTTTACAAACAAACGCTTTCAAATGGACAGAGAAAATTTTGGTACTGGTATTTCTGCCACCCCTTAAGTAAACTCAAATACCAAGCACAGTCGACATTACTGATGACAGTTGTTTGATTGGTTTTTCCCACATGCCAAAGCCTTTTTTGTACCCATCACCGAAGAACGAGGTGTATACTCATTTTTTCAAAACGTTTGCAACGCCCAAAAGGAAGCATCTGAGACCCTACAAAGTATGTACATTCTTGATCAGCATCAAATTTTAAATAGATTTAAGCTTGTCCATCTGTCCGTCTGCGTAATGTCTGTTGTAAACATTCTCCTCGCCGCAAAAATGAAGCTGTCGACTTCAATTTTAGCAGAAACATTGAAAGTTTTTGCACGCAGGTTGGTATTAAAAATGGGCGAAATCGGGCGAAGGACAAGCCGACAACAGCACGTAAACTGAGAAAATGTCTGTTTTTCCAAGAGATTGAGAAATTGGTTTTTTGCTCATTACTCATAGACTCTTTGTGCACAAAAATGGAACAAATTGGCCACCTCTACCCAATTTTATAGTATATCAAAATTGAATTATTTTTTCAATACCTTTATAACGCGCAGAAACAAACTTCAAAAACCTCATTAAGTATAGAAATTCTTGGCCAGTCTCAAATCTTGAATGCATCTAAACATGTTCGCCTGTTCGCCTGTTCATCTGTCTGTTTGCGTAACTATGTAGTATTTATGGTAAACGGTCTCCCGTTAGCGAAATGAAAATTTTGCAAAAGAATCTGGAATTGACCTAAACTTTTCAAAGGATACGCCTACAACGTCCACAGGCCTATACCTATATGCGCTTTATTTTGAAAATAGAAAAAGTCAGCTGCGTCCACTCCATATTATATTGCAAGGGAATTTTGTTTTTTTATTTCTTTTGTCTTTTTCTATGGTAAACGGTGATGGGTGTAAAAGATTCGGTCCTGGTCGAACTTAATTGTATACTTTATGGGGATTTTGAAGCTTAATTCTGCTTGTTATAAAGGTATTGAAAAAATAGTTAAATTTTGATACACTACAATATGCGGTAGGCGTGGTTAACTGTTTCCAATTTTTGTACATTTGCTATAGTGAGGCATCAGCAAAAAACCAAATTTTGATTCGTTTTGAAAAACAGATGTTTTCTCACTATACGTGCTGCTGTAGGCTTTTCCTTCGCCTTTTGAAGTCGATGGCTTCAGTTTTGCGCCGAAGAGAATGTTTACAACAGACATTACGGAGACGGACAGACAGACATGCTTCAATCTATTTAGAATCTGATGCTGATCAAGAGTATACATACTTTGTGGGGTCTCAGACGCTTCCTTCTGGGCGTTGAAAACGTTTTGACAAAATGAATATACCCCTCATGCATAGGGGATGGGTATAAAAAAAAAATATTTAAGTGATCAAAGACGTGTAGAGCAGTTAGACTTTTTCTACTTCACCTACATTACTGGACTCAATAGTTTTCATATAATTTAAGTGTCATCCAACGCCAATACCTGAAAGCCGGATGGACTCATTTCTCATCATTTTGATTTTATATTACCAGTCTTGTTACCACGACTCACCCTAGTCTTATGTTGACCCTAATCTCTCGCTCCACAACTATATCCAAGCAATATAGAGCACATCAAGATCAAACCGTTTGCCAGAGTTTGCCATATTATCGCAAAACCCTAATGGGTCCTTAGTAAATCGACTTTTTCAATATGGGATTGTCGACAAAATTGTACGATTAAACATACGCTTCGTGGATACGAACAGCATCCTGGAATTCGAAGATTCGTATTCGGCGCGTGTAATCCTCGAGAAGATAACGTGAATAAAATATTTGATTAAAAGTGCAACCCATCGTCTTAATTGCTAGTCTTTATCCTGCTTTAGCCTTCGAATTTATACCTTTGGTCTGAAGAAACTATATGAATAGTAACAAATAAGAATATTACAGTCGGGTAAGGCCGAACTTTAAATACCCTATACCACATTGTCTAACACAATCCTTATTTTTATTATAGAACACAAAAACTATTTTTGTTGTATATATGTGGAAGCGAGGTCCAAAAAGTAACCTAATGTAGTACAAATTTAATTCTTACATAGGACAGGATCAAAATATAGGCGTAGATAGTCCATATTTTGTAGAGTTCATTTTTGTATGACATTTCGATAATATTGTGGTTCAATTTCCATCACCACAATACCCTACAAAGGATTAATTTTCGTACAAATCCTAATTAGCGTAGGATCCAAAAAATAGGCCGAAATGGTCCAAATTTGGTTAAGTTAATTTTCTTATGTTAAATTACTATTATGATATAATTTTCAGAATGAAGCATTCAAAATTACACCTTTTTGTTGCACGAACTTCAGTTTTCATTATATGAGAGCGGTTTCATAAATTGCCCCAGCCGGTCCAAAGTTTTCATACCAATTTAGAATACCGAAATACTACTACTTAGCCAGTTTTGCCGAGAAATTTTGAAAATTACAATTTTTTTCCATATAACGACTTTTCAGAACAGGCCGTTATATGAGGAGTGGTCGAAAAAGCGGACCGATCCGAACCATTTTCAATAGCGTTCGTCCTTAAGTCAAAACAAGCCACTGTACTACATTTCAATCGAAATATCTCAAAAATTGGGACCTATAGATTGAACACTAATTCGCATAAACGGATGTCAGGCGGACAGACAGGCTTAGATCAATTCAGGTTGTGATTCTGAATCGATTGGTATTATGAAAGGTGGGTCTATATTAAGCGCTTCTGCGTGTTACAAACGACCGCGCTAACTTAATATATCCTGTACTGCAAGTGGTGTAGGGTATAATAATAACCATATTGATGATAAAAACAATGACAATCTCGGTTTTGGTCGGTGAGTTTTTTTATCGCCAAATGCGTTTCTCCAGGAGTTATTTATTATGATATTTGTAACTGCGTACATGAGTCTATTACAGATGCTACAATGCCCCGCCTTCACGAATGATCAAGGTTTGCATTAAAGCGTTACAAAGGGACTGATTAGTTTTGTATACCACGCAGCAATGAGTGAGGGAAGCAGAATGTAGAAAGTACCTAAAAAACTTTTGACAATATTTGCTTAAGCCCTTTATGTGTTGGTGACATTTACGGATTGGACATGTACGAACGTTTATATATATATATATATATATATATATATATATATATATATATATATATATATATATATATATATAT
>KK502442.1:588723-619370 GCA_000688735.1 Glossina austeni
TTTTTTTTTTTTTTTTTTTTTTTTTTTTTTTTCTCAAGTTGTCTACTTCTCTCTCTCTCTCTCTCTCTCGTTCTCTCTCTCTCTCTCTCTCTCTCACTTTCCCATCAACTAAGAGACTAACTAACTAAAGGACGCTTCGAAGTGAAGTAAATGTAATTGACAGTAAAACACATTGAGGGCGCCATCAACATCAAAGATTGAAATTCGGATACAACAAAGACCGAATCAAACCATATAACAGCGGGATTACAATTAATTCGTATGCAGTTTTCCATTTCTCTTATACTTATGCGCCTACTACTATGCGCCTAGGGATTTGCTTATATTTTCAGTCAGTTTGTAACCGAATTTCATAAATTTCATAATTATATGTACATTTTTATTAAATTATGAACTCCACATTTTGCAAATAAATTTACAAAGTATGAATTTATGGAAAAGGCTGCCGGATATCTTAGATTATATGCTCGCTTGTATTGAGATTTGAATTTGCGAACATTATGTTGTTAGGGGCGATTCTCCGCCTACTTAATTACTCACACGGATTGTTGTATGTATCGGTTCTTGAAAAATAGAAAATATTGAATATTGGCCGATTTGTCCGTCCATTTAAATCCCGCATTATAAAGATCATATACATTGAGATGGAAAACTGCAGCTTCACGCGTAAATTTTATTTTTCAGATTACGAAAAACCATTTATGACCCGTTTGTATATATAAGCTTTTTACGATTAACTATAAAAACTTCCTAACGGTCATCAACGATCATTTAAGCTTCAATGCACAAATTTAATATGAAAATGGACTTTTCTCGTACCACATGGGTACAGTTCTTAATAAACGAAAAAAAGAATGTGCAGCAAAGGGCGTCTTGAAAGCATTACAAATTTTTTAAAGATAATTTCACTTTGGGTCAAGAGCCATTAGCATGCACACACTGATCGAGTTAAGTCGATCTGTTAGAAAGAATTCAATGGTTTTCTAGCCAGCCATCTAATCTCGACGACAAGAATTTCGGCTCAATAGTTGCACTTTACTGTAATTTGGCATGCAACGAGATGTGATGCTAAACGGTTCATGCTGCGAGCTTCACGCTTCACGCTTCACGCTTCACGCTTTTTTAAAAAGACCCACCCATGAAACTCCGAGGATGATTCCCATTATCAAGTTAGCGTACGGACACGTTCGCACTTTGCTGATCTATCATCGCCAAAATGCGAAATTCGATATCGAGAACCGTAAACCGAACCGAACTTACTTTCGCAATCTTAAGCTAACTGTTTTGTTAATTTTAATATCATTGCGTGCGGAGAGAATTAATGACAACATTTTTCTTAAATTCGACTTTTTTACATATCAATATCCCTGAGATGATGAGCATCCACGATTCGCTTTGAGCTCGTAATTTTCTTACGTATTTCTTATTCGTCTTCTTTTCAAAGAATTATATAGAAATGCATAACGCGCGAAACAAATTTGAGCCAAGTTTTGTGGCGGCAAATAATAAATGTTTCGTTTTTCAACAATTTTTCAATATCCGTATACAAAAGTAGAGATATGAATGCCGCCAGTCGAGATTCGAATGTAATATAATCTATATATATATATGTATATGCAGAACTCGTGCTTCCTTTATATTGAGAAGTAAATTTTATCGGAACAAATAACAAATCCAACAGTTGTAAGAACATTTTTTTTGTTGAAAAGTAAAAGAAAAGAATGAAAAAATGAGAAGAGAAAAAGAAAAGAAAAAAAAAAAGAAAGGAAAGGAAAATCGATTAAGAAAACTGTATTCGTCTTGGAGCGAATCTTGGTTGCTTTTCATATCGTGTTTTCTCTAATCTAAATCATAGGTATGCTTGTTGTTATAGTCTTAATCCCTTGTGACGGACGACGGAGTCACTTGATATCGATATTTACATTAAAATTCGACCTTATTTTTAATGCTTACAATTTATATAAAGGGCATTAGATTTGATTGCATTATACTTTCAACTTTCTTCAGCTCAACAAGCAGATAACAAAAACAACTTGCAATGAGATAATTCTGCGAAAGTTCATTTTATTATTTTAGTTGTTGTTGTTTTTTTTTAAAAACCCTAAGAGGGTCTACAATGCACAAATATCAATATCTAACTATCAGTGATATGTATGACCTAAGAGACTCTCTTAATATTATGTATAAAAGGAATAACAAAATCAACATATGCTTAAAGTTTAGTAGCGTTTTTAGGAGAGAAGAAAACTTTCAAACCTATAAGGAGCCAAAATTGTTTCCTTATTTGCAATTATGTACATACGAACAATGAACGTATATGTGTACATATGGACATATATATATATATATATAGATATATATATTTGTGTATGTATATGTATATATATATGCATACACTTACGAATATTGTATTCAAACATATGAGAGTACAAATAATAAAATTTCAGAATAAATCATAATAAATATAATACTTTTTCAAGTTTTACTTAACTTGTTTGCAAACGTGATGAGCACAGTGAAGTGACGTGGGCGAGGAAAACGGATAGATTAAGTAATCGATTGAATGCATAAAATTACTAAATTTAATTCATTTAAGAATAAAACACAGTGATCAATAAGTTCCAGGACTAAAGAGAAAAAGAAACATTCTTTCTTCTTGCGAAAATTCGACTTTTTTCACGAGCATAGCTCCCGTTAAGGGCAATACGAATAGTACAAGGATTCTTTAACGATCCGATGCCTACGTTACGGAATTATGCTACAGTTTCAGTAATCAGCCGTCATCATCATTTGATTGAATTCGTTTTTCATGGGGTATCCTTTTCGAAATTTGTGAAAAGATGTCGGGGGTGATAGCCATTCAATAAAGAATGGATTCGTTCGACTATGGGATGCCTTTGTGACTTTACGTTTCGATTATTGAGAGTAATTTTCGGAGGAATTTTTTTAATGGTGTCCAGTGTAACCACCACCATCCACCATCATCGGGACCACGTTTAAAGTGATATGGAGCAAGTCACCAGCAAATTATTGCTCTCGACCGAGAAGATTTGCTGAGTTTGAAAGGCGCTTTGCTCCGATCAGAAAACAACCTTTATACCAGTAAAAGAAATTCTATTACCATTACGTAAGAAATGATCAAAACGATATGAAATTTCGAAAAGCGTCGCTTGACAATTTTCTTCAAAAACCATTGGAGACGATATCTGCGTATAAGAAGCAGCGATTATTGAATGATTTGTTACAAAACGTATAGGCGCAGGCACTTCGAGTAATTAACAATTTTTAAGGAAAACTTAAAGATTTTAAATAAAAAAAAAGAGAAAAAATCATCTTAAACCTAAGGAGTAAGACCTCTCAATCTTTTTCAAGTCCTACAGCGCGGTATAGATGGATGACTTACAGGGAACTATGAATTTTAAGTAAACAATTTGGATCTTGTGAAAGAAAAGATTTGAGAAGATATGAAAGGTAGAAAACAGGAAAGGTATGTATAAGGGAAAAGGAAAAACAGAGCCAAGGACAGGGAGGGAGAGATGGGTGGAGTGTGGAGAGATAGGGAGAGAGAGATGAAAATAAATGAACATGTTGTATGCAGACGAACACGGTGTGAAAGAACAAACGAAGAGATAGTGTGACAACGATAAGATCCTGGATCAGGAAAATACCGTGAGGGGAGCAGCAATGCTTATAAAATTTTATCGTTAAACAAAAAAGGTTTTAAGTGTACTGCGTGGACTTTTAAAGAAACTTTCTATATGTTTTTTTTTTTTGCTCCAAAAATTAAGCTTTGAATCGCTTTACTATATGAAACCATAATTAGTGAATGAAGTTAAAGATTGTCTGGCTGGATTTGGTGTGAACGTACACTTTCAATTACGTAAGGAGAAGTGATTTCGAAGGCAAGCACAGCAAGTGCGTACCAAACATTTGGTTTTTTTCAATTCATTATATATTTTTTTTTTTATAGGTAAAGACTCTCGACTAGCAACTTCACTGGTCGTGGGTTCAAATGTCAAGTTTTTAATAAAACCGATACCCTTAGAAGCATGACAGTGCTGAGACGACTCTAGTCTCAGAATGTAGTCTCTGGCTAAATTAATAACAATACACATCTTGGACAACTTACTTCGCTCACTAAAAGCAATCGTTCCTCTGTTTTGCTAGAATATGAAACTCTTTGCCATTATCAATATTTTCGTTTTCTCCCATCATTGCTTTAATGCCTAAACATAACATGAGAGGTCAAATATCACTCGTTTTCATATATCCCACTAAAAAAGGTTGGACGTGAATAAATTTTTCAAAAATTTTCTTCATCACTATCAAATTCTGAATTAATTTAAACATGTTTGTGCATTCATTTGTCCGTCTGCCCGTGTGAGAGTCTTTCCATCATCGTTAAAAATAAAATTTCGGATTCAATCAGAAAACAAAAACAATTTTCTTATGCACAAGTTAATATTGGAAATGAGCCAAATCAGTCGCAGGACAAATCGATGATATAACATAAACTGAGAGCGCCTCTGTTCTTAAAAGGAAAAAAATTTGTGCATTTTCCTCATTATTTACAAACTAAAGCGGACACAATTACAAAAATTTTGATTCGCTTATCCTATCGGTGATGTTACAATAGCTGCACAAAAATGAAAAGAGCCAGCTATGCTCGTGCAATATTATAAGTCGTCGATATTAAAATTTGATCTCATCATACTCTACACCCATTTATGGTGCAAGGACATATTAAATATGTGCGGATGTATGAAACACCCAGAAGCACTTGAGATAGACCCGCCTTTTGTTATACCGACCCAATGCAGAATCAACCTAAACTTGTCTGTCCGTCTATCCGTCGATTTTTCTGTCCCATACATCGGCTTATTTTGAAAAGTCGTGTAGGACATTTAATGGTGGTCCGCACTCTACTACAGTGTTTGAAATCGTTTTCTATAAACCAAAGTTAGTGGGTATAAGAAATTTGACCAAAGTCGACTATACTTTTCTTGCCTGTTTTCTTTTATTCTACATTTAGCCGTAGCATATAAGCGCCTGCCTGCGTAAATAAAATGAACAGAGCAAAAAAAAAAAAAAAACACAATTTTCGGGGCATTCGATGTTGTTTTGTTTTCTTCCGGCAACATTATATACTTGTAACTAGAGAACTATTACGATTTTCGGTCAAAAATCGAGTCTGGCGCGAAACTATAATCGTAGGTTTGTCAGTGCTGTGCAGCGAACGAATGCAAGCACTCGGTGCTGTTTTAAATCCTTGATGGGTCTTTAAAGTTGTATATATTGGCTTGGATGTGGTCACTTCTGATCCACTTTTGAAATATTAAAATCTGGAAACATGTTACCGCGGTTTTTGTGTTCGGTTTTTTTTTTTTTTAATATGACTGATCGCTTAAGTGATTAAGGGAAAGAAGTGAGGAAAGATACAAATAAAGATAGAGGTGAAAATGAAGATAGAGGGAGTGGTCGCGCAATTGGTAAATGTGCGGTCAATCAGTGAACAATATATCTTTACCGACCCAGCACTCACTATAGCTACGACAAAGTGTGCTCTACCGCACTGAACTTCGAGCCCGTGTATCCTCACTCGATATTCGACTATTCATGCGGCTTGACGCTCTCTGTGTGCACTGTTTATGACGCAATGTGTCTGTTCACATGTTTCGATCATTTCTTTTCAGTTGTCAAGCGTTCAGTTGCTTACTACACTACTACTGGCACTGGTCAATGGAGAAGCAGTCTTGGATGCTAAAATTTAAGATTTTCCTTCAATTGCAGCAAATTACGAAACTTCCCTAATTTGCTTAACAATGCTCGAGGGCTTAAGCTTACACCTTCGGAGAAGTTATCTCTTACATGCCTTTGTTAGAGCACTTCGCTTATTTTTTTTTTTTTTTTTTTTTTGGTAGAATGAAAGAAATTTAGTTATTTTTATGGGCCTTGGCGTCACTTAATCCTTTTGCTAAATCTTCTAAAAAGTTCGCATTTCCTTGCAGGTCACAATATATAAGAGATTACGTGCATCTACGTGCTTTATGCGGAATTAAATTGAGCCTCACCTGCTTCGACTATTACCTGGTTATGTTTATAATGTTAAAACACTCGTTCAAGCCTAAGGCTTAATATTTTTTATAATATTTAATGTTTACCTCAGATATTCGATCACCGTGTTGTATAAAACGACCGTAGCTTTCTATTAAACCATTTTTTTTATTTCCCTATTTAAATATATTTTTTTTATCACTATTATATATTTTTCTCGCATTGTTTCGCAGTGTTTCGTTGCGGATGATTATAATATATATGAACAGCAGATAGTCGTATATGAAGGTAATCATGATCTTATGCAGTTTAAAATCAAGACTATTCGCATAACATTAGTTACGTTTACAAAGCCATCGTAATCATGTCCATAATAAGGACAAGGGAGCCTTTTAGAATTTGCTTTCACCTCATTTGCTAAAGAGATTCTACAACACACTACTGCTTAGATTACTATTTTTGTTTTCGTAGCCTAAAGCATACAATATTTTGTAGTCTATTTAAGAAAAGTAGGAAAAACAAAAAATTAAAAAAAAAGCGAACGTGCATTTACTAACTAATGGGATTCTGTTTTGTTGCTTTGCTTGCTTTCTTCAAAATAAAAGAGAGATAAAGAGAGAGAGAGAGAGAGAGAGAGAGAGAGAGAGGGAGATAGAAAAAAAAGAAGAAAAAAAGGGAACTCTCGCTTTGATATCCTATATAAACGAGCCGACCTCATTAGAAGCGCCAATATGTGTATGAGAATTGTATGTGTTACTATTTGTAAGCATGTGTTGATGGTTTAAACAGACACATACATATACCAACAATATATACGCTCACAACCATAAACAGACATTCTGCTTTATCATCAACATTTCGGTTCTGTTTTTTTCTACTTTTTTTTTCTTTTTCTAGTTAGTCTGATTACTACATAAACTCTTTAAAAGGGAATTGATTTGATGTTCAACTTTACACACATCCCAATACATATATATATATAAACGTATATATATATATATATATGTATATATATATGTATACGTAAGTGAGTAAAAATATATACATATATACAAATACGTGTTAGTGCATATGTGTATGTATGTATGTATGTATGTATGTATGTATGTATGTATGTATATATGTCTGTATGTGTGCATATGCGATATAAAGAATGTAAGCATTTACTGAACATTTACTGAGACATCTCTTCTATGAAGAGGTACACATTTTGTGCCAACCTTTGCACTAAACTCAACTTAACTGTCAAAGTAATGTTTTATAGCCAACAGCCAATTGTAACATCAAATTTAACAACAAAAATACGAACACATCAACATAAAAATAGTTTATTGCATACATCTACGTATAGATAAATATATGCACATTGATATGTGTGCATACGCATACACTCTTACATTTTTCATGGTGTTGCATTATATTTGTCATATAGAAGAAAAGATTGGCGCGGCAAGAAAATTCGGTATCATCTGATATATCAACAACAACAATAACAACAACAATAACAATAATAAAAACAATCGCAACAATAGCAACAATAATAACAATAACAACCATTCACATTTATCTGTTCGCAATTGAATTGACATTTTGGCCAATATCCAAGTCCATGTCTGTCTTATGGTTCTATTGTCTGCTTGTCCGTCTATCTGGCTGGCTGGTTGACTTGTTGGCTGGCTGACTGGCTGGCTGTCTCTCTGTCTGTCTCTCTGGCTGTCTGTCTGTCTCTCTGTCTGCCTATCTATCTATCTCTCTATCGGTTTGTCTATGTGTATCGCTGCCATATTTAAGCATATGTGTAATTGTAAATGTGTTAAAATGCTTTCACTAGCTTGCAACTGTACACAAACATACATTTATATCGCAGAGTCATAGCCTTTCTATAAAACTGAATAACATATTTAAAGGCTTTCATTTGTGGTATCATTATTGCGACAATACAAAAACTAGAGAGTGAAAAAAGTAAAGAAAAAAAAAAAAAATAATAATAATAATAATAATAATAAACAGGATCACAAAAGTTGATATTAACGATAGGTTATCTTTTCAAGAATTAAATGAGAAAATATGTAATAATCATAAAATTGAAACAATCTTTTAATGGATATTAGCGGCTATAAGCGAAGAAATTAATTTGTGAAATGCATTCAAACAAAGCCAATTTACAATTTTCTCATTGATTGAAAACGCACTTCTCAGCACACTACACATAGATTCGTTCTTTGTAAGTTTATACGAAATAAGTCAAGGTTTTTGGGATAATTTGGGGTAATAAGGGCTTTTGACTGAAAATCCTTTACAAGTGGCTTTAAAAGTTTCTTTAAACAATCAAAATGAAGAAAACGAAATTCCTCTTAAGACAGACAAATCTCTGACTATCCGCAAGTAGAGACAAAGTAGAGAAGATAAGAAACAATTTTCATATTGATCAGGGAATTTGCAACCTGGCTTTCTGGCATTCTCATTGTTCAGCGATGTTTGCTTGTCATTCTTTCTGTCGGTCGTATTGTATCAAATTTGATGAGATCCCGAAGCAATGCTTAGTATAAAGCTCACCAATGTTGATTTTGCTTTAAGATAGGGTTATTAGTCTATGAAAAAAAAAAAAAAAAAAACAGGGCAGATTGCAAGTAAACATAATTAATTAAATTTAATAATTAATATAATAATTATTTTAATTAATTTAATTAGTTTAAACTAATTAATAATAATTCTTATCTATTCTAATATTTTATCAATCTTTTACGCTTTAATCCAATGAGCTTAACCAATAAACAAATTTAATAAAAACAAGTAAGAAAGTTATATGTAGAGGTGGCCGAAACTCGCATACCTACCATTTTGTTTTTCCCATTCTACTCACCAAGTTCTTTCATTTGATACCCATATCGCGGGTATTATTGAGAAACAATTAACCCACCAGGTCGCGGTGTGTATCATATTCAATGTAATGAGTGAATGAGTTTTAAAGATTTTCTCTTGTTTGCCTTATGATAAATAAGCATTGAATCTCGAAAAAGTGAAAAAATAAAAATTATGTGGGCATGGCCGATTTTTTCCATTTCTTAGTTTCAATAATTTTCGAGTAACAAGCAATAAGCTACAAATTTTTGTTAAAAAAAATAGAGTGACGTTCAGTTTACGCTCCATTGCGGGCTTCTGCTCTAACCAATTTGGCCCATTCATCGACCTGCGCACAAGAACTTCCAATGTTTCTGCCGAATTTCAAGTCGATAACTTCATTTTTGCCGCCACAGATGTTACACAGACGCAGTGACGTAGAGACGGACATGGGTAAATCGATTTAGAACTTGATGCTAATCAAGAATTTATACAATTTGCAGGGTCTCTGATGCTTTCTTGGGAGCGTTGCAAACGTTTTGACAAAATGAATATAGCTCCATCCTTCAATGATGGGTATAAAAATAAATAAATTTTTTCTATGTACACCTCTGCTTATTTTCTACAAAATTGTCTAAAAACATTTCTATCCACGTTTCCTTGATATTTTCCATCAATTTTTGAAAATTTTCCCTTTGCATCGTTGCACTGCATTACGTTATTACAATATATATATGTAGCGATCGGTTGAAGAGTAGATAACAAATATGTCATGTTTTTTGTAGTCCTGAAATTTATGCTTAAAAGCCAGAATATGGAAAACCTGGTACAAGACGGCACGATCGGCTTTATTGGCGATTGGCAAAAACAAGAGGTTAGTGATAGGATCAGTGTTTGCGTTCAAAACAGATCGTGTACATTAAGAACATTTGCGTCAAGTTCCAGTCTTCGATATTAATTTCGATGCTTTGGACCATAAGAGTTAAAAGCGGAAAAGATTGAATTGATTGAACTCATTGACACTGCTGATCTATCTATAAGATGTAGATGCCTACAAGAGTTGTGGAGAGTTCAAAGCTGAAAGCGAACAGTAAATCGAACGCATTAATGTGCTATGGAAATACAAATAGAATTCGCCGAATTAAGTTGTAAAGTCAGGCACTTTCATTCATATTTTATATATGTATATGTATATGTATGTAATTTTTCTTAAATTTAAATTATTTTCTTTCTTGAATTACAATCATAAAAGTATTATTATTTTTTACCCGATATATATTAAAAAGAAATATACTGAGAGATACTCGTCGGGTGGCTGTTGCTTGGCGTTATATGTATCGGGCAACGTAAAGGCAATGGGGAAATTTCCCGAAAAACGGCAAATGAAACGCTAGTGTTCATTTTGATAAAAAAAAAAAAAAAAAAAAAAAAATTATTAAAAACTCTCAATACTTTTTCTTTAAACTATTATATACGAATCGGAATCTTTTTCATTAATTGTTTAAGATTCGACTGTCTATATGAGTAGACACTTTCTTGGTGAGTACATACATGATTTTTATATACTATCTAAATAGTATTGAGCCTTTCGATTAATTTGGATTAAAGTACCTCTGCATAGTGACGGATGACGGTTGATCGTAAGCGCGTAACAAAACCATTATAAAACAAGTTCTCTGCGCAGATCATTTGAACAATCAGTAAATGTTGTCAACGCTTTAGAGCATTTAAAACATTAAGAGGATTCTCTTGACATTTTTACCCACTTGATGATACCCTTGATTTACTTCGTTAACTTGAATGGTTATTTCCTTTAAGCAGTCAAATGTTTCCTGAGCAATCAGCAAAAATCTAAAGAACTTTTTCAAATATTTTATAAGCGATGAAAATCTTCTAGTCTTTTATCCTACGGACAAGTAATGCTGCTAATCTTTGTTCCACGTGATTGGCCATTTCTTCTTCTGTTCACTACGGCCTTTCTATCAAATCGTTGGCTTCGTAGCTAACTATCCCGCTTAAAGCAATGCTTCGGTGCACGAATTAGAGACTTTTATCTTTTTAATATACAAATAAGAGGTCATCGAAGAGAATGTAGCAATTTTTTCTAAAATTAAAATAAACTGAAGAGCCATGCGATCTAAAGGTTTCTCTCTTTCATGCCTTAGGTCACTGCCTCATTTATTAAGATAAGTTAAATTGGTGCAGCATCCAGAAAGGCTTGGGATAGGCTTAGCTTTTATCATATGAATCCATTCAGATTCGTTTTCTATCTGTCCGTCTATCTGTGAGACAATGTCGTCCTCACTCGACAAGCTGCCAATTTTAAGATATTTTCCATTGAAATATGGTACATGAACGTGTTTTGGTCCAAAGACGCACGAAATGGTTCGGATTGGACCAGTTTTTGCATTATTTTGGAAATTCGTTGTATGAATAACTGTATAAGACGAAGCGATATGGGGTGTTTCGCCTATTTGAGTGTTTTTCCAGACTAGTTGAGTAAGCAATTTTGAAGTTTCTCTGAAACTCTGACTTTCTCTGCTGAAACTGAGATTGTACCGCCTTGTCAGTTCAAGGTTTGGTCTTTTATTCTGCGGGGAGGATTGTGTGACAATTTTAACTTTCTAAAATGTTTGCGAAGTAGATTCAAAATACAAGTCGATTCCTATTCTCATATGCTTAGTAAGTTGAAATATTCGACTAGCCTTTCTTCTCTCGTTGCTTCAGTGTAGTGCGGAAGAAATTATGCTAAGCCACAAGTGGTAAACTTCGGCAAGGATTATTATCTGGCAAACTTGCTAATAAGCGTCATATTGATGCAAACATATGTAGCTGTAAATGTACGTCGTAAGAAACGTATTATAGCGATCGAAATGGCGCTGATTAGGTTAAGCTGTGCAGCAAGTATTCGAGAGTACGTAACAGGTGTGCTGAATATCTTTCAGCAGAGTATTCGCAGATTCAGATTTTGCGATACGAAACCTATTCGACATACGATGTACGCTTCTGTCGACCTTTAGAGGTTTTACAGCAATTGAGTTTTACACTTCCAATACATTAGAGATTCACTAGAAAGTTGTAAAGGAAGCAAAAATACTCAAAAGAATGCGATCAAAAAAAAAGAAAAAAAAAAAAAAATAAAAGAAAAAATCAAAAAAATCTTATAATGAATTCGATAAAAAGGTAATTCATAGTAATAAAGGCTCTCTTATTGAAAATAGAAAATAAATAAATTTTTCCTTTAGCTCGAACTTACCATAAACACTTGAGACACAAATGCATGGTGTGACTGTACCTAAACGTATTGAAATGCACGCAAATGGATGCATGTTTGTCTACAGATTCGTTGGGGGATATGTTCTCACATGCTGGAATGCTTAGGGCACTTACAATTTTTGGGTAAAGAACATGTAGATAAAGAAAAAGAAGAATATGTAAGTCATTCTGTGCGAGTTAGTGCACACACAACATGATGCAGATGAAAAACTCCCATTAGTACGGTTGTTGTTACCGATGTTTTTGATGATGATTCTAAAATGCTTTGAAAATTCTTGTGTGTCGTCTGTTTGTCTGTCCGTATATATACGCGAACGTATATATATATATATGTATATACATAGATATGCATATATTTATTTATATATATATATATATTTATATGTATATAAATATATATATTATATGTATATATATGCATATATTGCATGTGTGTGCATGGACATGTGCATGCATTTGTGTAATGCTATTTGTTATTCAACTTTGAACTAAATGCGTACGTAAGGTGAACAGAAAAAAACTTTTAAGCAAAAATGTATTGCATTTGTTTGCCATTATGAACGAGAAATGCACGAAAGCAGCTGAATAGGGGGCAAAGGGAAAAAGAGGAAGTGAGAGAGAGAGCGAGCGAGAGAGAGATAGGAACAGCAGTAAGTAAGAGGGAGTGTAGGAGAGTGCATATATGTGTAGGAAAGTGTTTTACATAAACTTCTCATCCAAATGCCAGAGTGGAGAAAGCATTCGTAGCTGCATTTTTTCCTGTCTGTCCGCGTACACACTGTTAAACATGTTTTTACATAATCAGCAGGAGTTTATATGCTTTGCGTTCCCTTTTATTAGCCATCGCAAATACTTGAAAGTGTATTAGATATTTTATCCGATTTGTAACGCTTTAAATTTCTGACGAGGAACGTGACATTCTTAGTCATTTTAAGCACGCCATTCGTCTGTCCATCAATCCACATTATCATTCCTCCAACTCTCTTTCTTCTCTCATCTTCAAACCTTATTTCGTTTAGAAATCCACACTATTATACATTTTGCTTTATATTTTGGAAGATACGAAAAATACATTTAAAATACACGTCTAAACACGTCTAATCTTTACATCTGTCAAAAACAAGCTAAAAATGCCAAATGGCTGATAATGTCATCATATATGTATAGAAAAATGAAAAAAAAAAAAATCGACAATCGAATGTACGCGGCCAACGAAATTGGAAAAGTAAACTCTTTTTTGAATACAACTCGTATATGATTTATTTTTTCAATCAGCCCATAAATCGATCCATACGTTCGTCTATCACATTATCATGTCTACTTACATCTATCTATAGTTTCTCCAGTTTGTGTGTCAAGCCATTTAAGTATCAATCCGTAAGTCTGTCCATCTGTCCATCTATTAATTCGTACACTTGCTGTTCTGCTTATTTAGATTTCACCCTTTTTTTCCCCAGGGCTGGCCATCCGTTTCATCGTCTGGTTAAAATTATTTACGTATCAGTGAAGCTTGGCACGTTTTAATCCACAGATTAAACTTTGTTGTATCGAGATGAAATTGCAGCCATCGAAATATAGTGTTAAGAGCCCAACCCAGAGAGGGAAGAACTTCTAAGTGCACCATCAAGTTCTAACTTAGCTTCTAAGTGCACCTCCAAGTTCTAAGACTCAGTTTGTTGTCTCTTTTTTTTGTTCCTTTGCATCATTTTGCTTTAAGTGCTTTTAAAATTAGAACGATATTCTTTAAATTTATGGATATCAATACAATTATTTCTCTCTCTCTCTCTCTCTCTCTCTCTCTCTCTCTCTCTCTCTCTNTCTCTCTCTCCCTCTCTCTGCCTCTCTCACCACCTCCCTCTGTCTCTCTTCCCTCACCGCACCTCACTTTCTCCCTCTTATTGACTACAAGTTTGCAATTAAGACGCAGCAGAAAAAGAGAGAGAGAGAGAAATCTCTACAGATATGCTTGGTCATTATACGATGAGATCATTTTGTAATCTCACAGAACTGCGAGAGAATTCTAGCGCCTACTGCGAGCCTGCTTTAGAAAATAAATTACTTTTAACTAATGGGTGTAAAGCGTGACAGAAGTGCGCCTTACTTCAAATGTCATTATTTTATATTTTTTTCTCTTTTCGTTGATCTCCTCTTTCGTCGAAGACGGAAAGCGTAAAGTTTATAGGACAGCTAATATAAATACCCATAGCAATGATGACAGGACAAAAAACTAAAACGATGAAGGACTTTATGTGTATTATTTGCAAATAGTTAATGGTTCTCACTTCCGCTCAAGAGAATATTTGATTTATTTATTTTTTTAATAATTTCAGCAGAAAAGAGAGAATACTACAAGACGCGAGATACAAGTAGAGAGAGAGAGAGAGTGAAAGAGAACAAAAAACGAAGCATGGTCAACATTATAAAATTTCACAATCATATACATACATACATACATATATATATATATATATATATGTATGCAAACTTTAGTTTATATATGCATATGTGCAAATGTAAATGCATTCACACCGCTACAGAAAGAAAGATATTTGTGTGCACACACAAATATTCCTAGTTTATTATTACATTTTAATATAAAAAAAAAAAACATCATAAATTTTATTTACGTTTTATGTGTGTAATGAATGGATTTTTATTAAAACTCTCTTTCACCTTTTTTGTATAAAGCGTTGCAGAGGAAATCCTTCATGTACGTAAACATACACACACACACACACACACACACAAGCGCGCACGAGATATGTATTTAAGTGTTTTTCTTTTTCGAAAAAGTTGGTCTGTCCATATATGAGATTTTTGCAACAATTGCCAAAACTATAGTAAATATGGTTAAGAGTGGACATCTTGGAAAGTATCATTTTATTCGCTTCATCTATGATGCAAGAAGGTATGCTTGTTTCATCATTTTATTTGTAATGTCTAAAAAACTGCATCATAAGAAGTGCGCATAATTATTCACCTCCCGGTCATTATTTCATTCTTAAATCAAAGTTAGTTTAAATAAAAGAAAATATTAATAAAAAAAAAAAAAAAGTATATGTATATATGTATATATCTCCCAATATTTTGTCCCGTAAATGACGTACATGACGTATACATACATTGATCCGCAAATTGTAACATGTGTGATCTGAAGTCCTATGTTAGTAAGAATTGATTAAGAAAATTGAAACTTGACATATATAATTTGTTTTTGTTTAAATGGGCGTGACCTATTTTCAAGCCAGTTCACAATAGTTTGACAACATTAAAGGATTTCAAAACTTTTTTTATATTACTCTCAATACATTTGGGTAGCAGACTTGGGTGGCAGATAGTAGTTAGAAATACAACTCGAATGTTTCGCGTCTCGATTAGTCAGCCAAACACGATTAGAAATTGATTAGAAAGCGGTTGTAGTAGAGGGCATTCAAAATTTGTGAAAAAATGCATTTACTTTTATTCATTTATTTATCCATTTTTTTGTATTGCAAAAGTGTATCCATTATCGTAAAATGAACGAGTACGAGGTCTTTCCTTCCTTCCACAAGATCGAAATATAAGCATCGGAGGTGCGTATGAATTACTTTCTTCTACCTATACGTTTGATTTGGAAATAACATGTTGAGTCCATGCGCACGCATATTCAAACTGGGTCAAAAGGCTTTCTACGCATTCAGGGCCACAATTGGGAAAAAGCTTTAACTTACAATACATAGCAGACAATAGAAATTTAGACTGTCAAGTAAGTATGAATTAAGGACCCTTCGCGAAATTCATTTAGAAAAGAGAATGGTTAACCCATTCACTATGATCTGTTAAATTCATATATCTCGTAGAGTCTTTTAGGTAAGGTCAGTGTAGGAAATATTTTAAACGTTTTATATGAAATATTAAAGTGATGAATATCAAACCCGTCTATCCCTCCGTATTCGAATGCAATTATGTGACACGAAAATGTAATATTTTTTTATTTATTTAGGCTATCATCTCGGCTAGGTTATCCTAGGTTATCACAAGGTAAAGGTGTATTATATGTGAACAAATATCATGTAGATTAGTGATCGCAAGTAATGCCCTTATTACAGTCTAAATTATTATGCACACTCGGGAATACAGAAATAGAGATCGTGTTGATTAAAGTGTGACAACGATAAACAATAGAATAGCAATTGGCTTAGCAGTTAGTTGCATGGTAATAACCTGTTAGTAAGCGTTTAAATCCACCAGCACTGGCAGTCCTTTGCATAGTCGATAGTAGAGCGTTCCATTGCTTGTTAGCGTATATATTAGGGGGACCCATAACTAATCAATTATTTTGCATTCATAGATAAAGTGTTTTTTTGAAATGACATTTTTATTTTTTAATAGTTTATGTAATCACCGCCGTTTGCGATGACTTGTTGCCATCGTTCCTGCAAAGGTTCGATCCCCTCTTGAAAAAGTGGGGTAGACATGACTTAAAATATAACTCAAGGTGACTTCAGTGACCTGAACCGATGGTAGTCCGACGGTGCTAGATCTGAAGAGTATGGAGGATGCGGTAGAAGTTCCCAGCCTAACTGCTTAATCTTCTCTTGAATAATCTTCGCTGCATGAGGACGGGCATTATCACACGTTTTCTGTTTACTAAAGCTGGTCTTTTTTCTATGAGTGCGGACTGTACCCGTTGTAATTGTTCACAATACAGGTCAGCAGTAACTGTCTCCCCAGGTTTCAATAATTCGTAATGCACTATACCGGAACAATCCCACCAAATACACAATAACACCTTCCTCAGGGATAGAGTTGGTTTAGGGGTTGGAAGAGGTCTCCCGTTTGCAGACAACCATTGTTTCGATCGCTTTATGTTATCATAAAGGATCCATTTTTCATCTCCAGTTACGATCCTAGACAAAAAAGGATCTCTGCTTAGTCTGGTGAGCATGGAATTACAAATTGTTCGCCGAAGATCTTTATTGGCCTCAGACAACAGGTGTGGAATCCATTTACCTTGTCTATGTACCTTGGCAATTTCTTTTAAATGCCTTTGTACGGTGGACCAGGTACACCCACGGCTTGTTGATAGTTTCTGTATAGTTAATCTTGAATCGAACTCCACTAGAGATTTTAAGGCGTCGTTATGATTGAAATAAAATAATTGATTAGTTATGGGTAACCCTAATATAATAGCATCTTTTAGACAATAGGATGTAGAGCCTCATCTGGATAAACTTCATATCCCTATTGCTGGCTGCAAATCTCAGTTTTTCATATGGTTATCGAAGCTTCA
This sequence comes from Glossina austeni, assembly GCA_000688735.1. Lineage (NCBI taxonomy): Eukaryota > Metazoa > Arthropoda > Insecta > Diptera > Glossinidae > Glossina > Glossina austeni. The sequence continues at coordinate 606,167 of KK502442.1, forward strand.
CTAAGGGAAGAGCTTTTTTTTACTTCATTTTTAAGACCGAAAGAAACGAAGGGTCTTACTATAGCTAATATTTGTGTCCGTGTGATGTAAAATTATATCAAATGTTTGACTTTTGAAGTACCTTAGACTCGGACAACAAGTTACGCTGACAAGACTCACGTAATTATCTTCTTTACAATAAGCAAATCCTGATTGTTAGGAGCTAAGCTTAAGCCAAATTTAATATTAAAGAGCAATTATTTTCCATATACTAAAACTGCTGCAATGTAAATGTGGTGTGACAACAAAAAATTCTCAACACGCATGTATGTTATAATTGTGCAAAAAATGCGACTGGATTCTCTATTATATTTGATATTTTGCATATAATTTATTCTCGAATTTTTTTTTTGTATTTTTGATCACATGTATGTATGTGTGTATGAGAAAACTTAGTATAATCGAGAAAATGAAATTGTTTCTATATCGCTTTCTCTTTCTTGCTCGCGTAACTGTTTTGAATAAAAGCGTAACCTAGGTTGTACCGGGTTACTGCGTGATATGCATAACTAACGCATGAGGTGTACAGCAACCATTCATCTCCACAGCCTTAAAAGCTTATTAATACGATTGCATCAACTGTTAGCTTCTAGTCTCTTTGAAATTTACTTCGTATTCGTAATTCATTTCAATGCATATGAATGTGGCTTAAGAGATTTACAACAACACACAAAAAATTAACGGCAATTTACACATCATTTCATAAACATAAAAATGTCAGAGAAGTATTTTTCCCCTTTTCATCTTTAGTTACATTTATGTGCCCGTGCACGCGTGACTAACTTTACATACATGAACATCTGCAATTTGTCTCCAAAAGTTTATCACTCTGCCTCCGTTTTCTATTTTTAGTATTGAAATGACAGACACATTAGTTTCGTATTTAGCAAAGTTAATATTTTCACATTTTCATATTTTAAAGTTTTCAATGAAGTAAATACCTCGCGAATTATATATTTGCTAACGTATGTCGACGACGAAATTTTTAATTGAAAAAGTGAAGAGTAATCTGCCCTAAGGTACGTGTCACTATAAGAAAATTATTATTATTATTATTATTATTATTTTCATCATTTAAAAAAGCAAAATGTGTTATGTAAAAAAAAAGTTCAAAAAAAATTTTCAAATTCTCTAAGATAAGTAGTGTATTAATAGAAAAATGTTACAAAAAGAATTTTGGAAAAAATATTAATAGATTTTTTCCACTAAATCGTGTTTGGTGTCGTGTACTTCTCAGCGCGTTTGAAAGATGAAATTTCGATCAATAATTTCTATAAAATATTCACAATATTTTGTAATTCGACTATGAAATGGGGGAAAAAAATGTCTCCTTGCTTATGGTCGGGATCCTTTCATGCATGCAAGAGCGTTCTGTGCGTACATAAAATTTATTTTGCAAAAAAAAAAAAAAAGACGATCCAAAAAATCTCTCACCAACTTTCCCATAAGCTTTTATTTTCACAGAGACTAAAGAAAGGCTTAATGTTGTAGCTCTTTCTCAAAGGTATCTAAGGGTCAGTAGTACTAGACGCCCGGTCTAGTAAGCTCTGCGGTAGCTAATTTACATCTCAACGCCTAAACGGAGTCCTTAAGTAATTAATCATTCAGCCATTTTGATCAATTACATCGTGCGTCTCTTCCGGAATGTCAATCAATGTTTGGAATCGGTAAGCCCTTCTTTCGTTCTTTCTTTTTTCTCTTTTAAATTCTAGAAATTATTTATTTATTTATTGCTTTTTTTAGATAATGGGAAAGGTACGTCATGTCTAAAGAAGAGAAAAGAAGAAGTAAGCAGGGCTTGCTTAAGAAGACTGCATACGCTTAATGAGTTATTATTTGTCGTTGATGCTAAACGAAAGGTTTAGCAATTGGCCTTTTTAACTAACTACCAAAAGGATAAATGAATGGAACTTGTCCTAAGCGGTTCAAGCCAAAGCTAGAAGAAAAGTGTATAAGTGTTGCTGGAAAAAGCGAAAATTGAACGGCTGCCAAGATGGCAGAACAAAAGCTGAGATGCTTTGAATGGAAAATAGTTGTCAAGTAACCGGTTCATATGGAATCTTGTCTGCTTGGTTTGCTCTTTCTCTCATAGCCTTCAAGTTCATGTTAAGGCGAAAAGTTGCGATTTCAATAAAAAGTAACATCGGCTCCATCTAAGAGAGTAAAGGATAATACACATAAAAAAGGAAAATTAAATCAGATCAGGCAAGATTGGCCTTGAACATCAATTCGGGTTAACTGTGCAATCGCGTCCAGGGAAACATTTAGCAATGATGATGAGATGAGGTTTTTCTATGATTTTTGCAATTATTCGGTAGAATATTTTAAAAATGTCTCTTCTTTTTATGTGGTTTTTATTCATTTAATTTTTTCTTTTTTGTCACGCTCAGCATTCCCAAAGTTACTCTGGGTACACAATTCGATAACATCTGTACATGTCACGATTCATTTCTCCCTCTTATAGGTAATACACGACTCGACTGGCAGGATTAACTTGACTAAGGAGCTTACATCTCTGGCGGCTTTTTCGACATGTATTTCTAGCAGTTAAGAGGTGAGAGAGGAACGAGAAGAGAAAATTGATAGTTGCCCTAAGGTTCGATAAGATTCCTTTTGCGACGAATTTTGGATACCCATTAACATAGTTTTTTTTAGTATACCCAGCACCCAAGGATGAGGGTTATATTCATTTTGTTAAAAGGTTAGCAACGCCCAGAAGAGAGCATCGGAGACCCAACAAAGTATACATTCTCGATCATCATCAGATTCTGAATCGATTTAAGCTTGTCCGTCTATCAGTCTGACCGTCCGTGTAATGTCTGTTGTAAACAGTTACCAACTTCAAATTTGGCAGAAACATTGGAAGTTCTTGCACGCAGGTCGGAATTGAAAATGAGCCGAATCGGTCGAAAAACACGCTCACAGCACTAGGTAAACTGATAACTCCTCTGTTTTTCGAAGAGAATGAAAACTTGGTTTTTTCTTCATTACTCATAAATTATAGCAAATAAAGGTACAAAACTTTGAACGCATATTTTATTTAACCACGCCTACCCAATATTATAGTGTATCAAATTTTAATTGTTTTTCAACCCCGTAAAGTATACAAATTTTTGGCCATTTTCAAATTTCGAATGCACCTAAACGTGTCCACCTGTTCGTCTGTTCATCTGTCTGTTTGCGCAAGTTTGTAGTACTTGTGGCAAAAATTCTCCCGTTAGCGAAAATGAAGATATCACCTAAAAATTCGCAAAAGAATTTGGAATTGACGTGAACTTTTCAAAGGACACGCCTACAAGCCCCGCATGCCTGTACGACAAAAACCCTTATTTTGAAAATAGAAGAAATCAACTGCACCCACTTCTCCATATAGAGCAGGAGAATTTTGTTCATTTACTTCTTCTATCTCTTTTTGGGGTAAACGTTGATGGGTACAAAAGATTCGGCCCCGACCGAATTTAATTTTCATACTTGTTTTTAGTTAATTGGGAAAATGTCAATAAATTGATTCGAAATCATTTATAGATAAGGGGTAGACGTAGTAATCTATTAGAGGGACCCATAAGTAATCAATTATTTTCGCAAGATACCATTTCTCATTAGTCCTGCGGCAACCAGACAAGTGTAAGCATACTTTTTTGTGGTGTTATTCTTCAACCAGTTTGTTAGTAATTTATTCCCAACAAAATAAATTTTTTTTGTAGCCCTGTAATAAAATGGCGGACTTTGTACCTTCTGAGAGCCATATTCGTAATTGTATGTACTTTTCCATTTTAACGCCGGTTTAAGTGCCACAAAAACACCAAGCAAAATTTGCGACATATATGGAGATGTGTTGAAGGTCAACAAGTGTCAACGTTGCTTCAGAAGATTTGCTGCAAGTGATTATGACCTGTCAGATAAGCATCGAACTGGACGCCCAAGTCAATTCGACAACGACGCCTTAAAATCTCTAGTGGAGTTCGATCCATGGTTATCTACACAGGAACTATCAAGAAGCCTTGGGTCTACCTGGTCCACCGTACAAAGGCATTTAAAAGAAATTGGCAAGGTACATAGACAAGGTAAATGGCTTCCACACCTGTTGTCTGAGGCCAATAAAGATCTTCGGCGAACAATTTGTAATTAAATGTAATATCATAACAGGCCTTAATGGCTTCGAGATTACATAAGAGTCAAAATTATTAAATAAATACATTAAATGGTTTCAACTGACTTTAGTAAATATTCGGGATTATATTTTGTGAACCACCGCGAGACATGCTTAAGCCATATAAAAGTTACACTTTATACCTTTTCTAATAATTGTTTCTAAATTTTACAGTTAATTGGACAAACATAACATATATATGTATGTATATATATATATATAGATTGGCGTTGAACGATGGGTATCTAAGATTCGTTTAAAAGACGATTTCATATAATTTTGTCGTTTAATTTTTTATTTTCTTCTTTTCTTTTCATTTTCGCAATTATGAACAGAGTCGCGTGTGCTTGCATAACCTCGTTGCTGAGCAGTGAAATTCGTCTGATAATTAACTTGTACTTGTTCGCAGAATACGCTTTAAATTTATTTTAACATGATTTACAATATGTTGTAATATGTCCAAGTATGTTACGTTCGTACGCCATACGTATACGGAGTATATAGGAGAGCGAGAGAACTCGTTATTGTGGAAAGGAAAATATCTGCTTGTAAAACATTTTAATTAAAAATGAAAACGTTTTGAAAGTGATGATAAAAGCTATAGCAGATGTTAGTTGTCAAAGCTGATGTCTTCTGTTGCTGTTACTATTTGCTATTCTATATAACTTTTGCATTACTATGTTGCATAAGCGAATTTCTTTTAGCTGATAATAAAAATTTTTGCCTTTCACACAAATTTTCATCAATAACGCTATGGGAAAAGAAGCAAATGAGAAAATTATATTCGGCTGTGATCGACTGTGCATTTAAAAAACGAAATGGGACAGAAATTCGGAACCCATGATCGTTGTAAGTGAAGAAATTTTAACGACTTATCTGCTACGGTGTGCAAGTGTTGAGCGAAAAACTAGGAGACTAACGAGATCCTTAATTTATATTGTGTCGGCCGCGTATTCTTTGACCGAATTAGCCCATTTTCAATATTCACCCGCTTGAGTGAGATGTTTCAGTGATTTTAAAAGTCAACCCTGAGTAATAAAAAAAAAAAATCCGCAATCACTGCCATATAGGGGTTTTTGGTCAATGTGGGCGGACTCACTTACTGATTTGACTGAATTTTGACGTTGGATGAAAGTGATAAGAAAAAAGTCTGCATCACTTTATATGTATACATGTGCGTTATATGGTTTTTCAGTAAGCGCGGATGGGTCTGTCGTGAGTAATAAGGAAAAAATTCCAGAAAAAAATTTGCTTTTACACACACACACACACACACACACGCACACAAAGTTAACGAGATATTAATGATTTCAACAAGCAGACGTAATACGGACGGACAGATATGGCTTTATTTATTTTAACTTCCATTTTGCTCTCGACTATATACCTTCCTATGTATATATTTGCGTCCAATGTGCAATCTGAGGATGTGCAAATGCAAGAGGAGAACAATTGCGTAAATCCTCCCATGTACGGATTTGAATACGCATCACTGGTCTTTGTTTATAAAAATTAAAAGGAAAAAAGGAAAAAAAAATGAAAGGATTTATTTTAGCTTGAAATGTTTACCCACCGAAAAATTCAAAGGAAAATACAACACTCACTCACAGATAGCATATTGTGGTTATCGAGTATGTTAATAACGACGTGAAATAATTGATTAAAATATATGTATATAATAAATAATTGCTGCTACCTACAATCTACGCGGATCCTATTGTACATATGACCAGCGTAAATATAACAAATTGATGTTTTAGTGGGAATTAAGGCTTGTTGAACATTAGGTGCCGCTGTTCTTCCCCAAACAACGTATGGTTGGAACGGAGTAATAAAAGTTTTAGTTAAAGATTTTTACATATATAGTAAAAAAAATTAATATTTAGAATACCTTTCAAATCCGTGCGAAAAGCAAGGACAGAAGGAAAGGAAAGCAGAGTTACTTTTTGCGCTTTTTTGCATACCTTCTCGTACCCATCACAATCTAGCAGATATTGAATTAACAGCTGATGTTCCAAAAATCGCATGTTTATTACGATTAAACGGATCAACCCAATCATACAAATTTTTCTTTGCAATCGTCTCAATACTTAGAAATGATATTTAAAAGTTCATAGCAAAAATGAACGTTCATTATGTGCAACCCACAAATTAGCACATTTCATGTCTTCGATATATATGTCAAAATATGTCAAACGTATATTATATGAATTAATAGTCTTTAGATTAGATGAAGTATTTAAAATCCAACATCCGTTTTTCAAATGGTTTTCATTTTTCTTTTCATTCATTTCAATATGCTTTAGCTTATTACTAATAAAATGCAACCATTGTACGTATTGATAACGTTGTAAATATTGAATGTTTCCATTTCAATTAATTTCACTTCTTTATTATGTAGAGATATTGAATGCAACCCTGCCTAGTTTATCGTAAGCTCTTTAAGTTCGCAAGCATTCGATAATTGCATATCGTAAATATAATCGACATTCACTAAGTCAATGGAAACATGGAAGATGAAATAATTTAAAGCAAATAATCGATAAAGCAATCCATCCAATTCAAAGTTGAAACACCGCACATTGCCGAAGGATTTGATATAAAGCATTGTCGTAATTCTTATTATTATTGCGGACAATAACCTACCTTTGGTTATATTTTGATTTAAGAAAAAGCATTAGCATGCTTTGCGACCAAGTTTTTCGAATAGTTCAGACAAGAACCTTATCACATTTAAAAATTGTAAGCGACTCTTCTTAATCTCATAAGAGTTTTTTTTATAAATGGCAGTTACTTTAATAATATCCGATTGCTCGGACTTGTAGTAAACGCTTAGTTATTGAGGAGCAAAAAAATTGCCGCCAAATAAATTTGACAGTATTAGAAACCTTTAGCTAAACATAATTTCGGACGCTATGGTTTTGCAAAAGCAATGGTAAAAAATTATAAAAAAATCAAAAACAAAGTTAAAAAAATGGACAAATTAAGGAAAAGAAAAGTTAGAAAACAAAATAAAAAACTGAATCTCACCCAAATTTCTTCATTAATTTGTGTCCATTCTTTATTTAATTCTTCAATCAAAATAAAACGACGATAAAATGAACTCCAATTACCGCGGATACCATAAAATCCGCCATTGAAATATGTCGACATTTTTAAAGAAATTACTTAAATGAAAGAAAATGAAAATTTCGCACTCACTACTGAATAAAAACTAAAATATAATAAGAAAATTTCTTCGCACTTTATGTTATATTATATTAATTATTTTTATGAATTTTTTTAATTTTAATATTAATATTATTTCGCACAAATCCTCGCGGCAAAAAATGTACACATCCAATCAGACGTACGAGAAAATTTAAAGTATTTAAAATTTTTTACTTTTTTCTAAAGGGATCCCTTACCATTTCTTTCCCTCTCTTTTTCAGAATAAAATATGAGTAAAACTAAATATTTACAATAACAATGCCGACAATCACCTAATGCTGCCAAGTAATAATCAAAGAAATTCTCTCAAGAGCTAACAAGATTTTACAATATTATCCTAGCAATCTCCTAGTGATGCCAACTGACGAGAGAGAGAGAGAGCGATTTGAAATGAGCGGTCAGTAATTTATTTTACGGTTGATGTCTAGGCTAAACGCATTCCATAAAGCTAAACCATTTCGCACTATCTTATTGTGAATGAACCAAATTATTTCGAAAGCATAGTTTCAAAAGCGTAGACAAAAGCTAAAAGTTTTGTCACTGTGCTTACAACAGAGTCCTCTTGAGCATGAAAGAGCGAATACGAAAAGATTGATGTGAAAATATTATAATTATAAAGCTAAAAAATAGACAATAGAACACGCGTTATGCTGACAATCGCCTGACAATATATATTATTTACGTATTTATCCGCATATCCATATACATAGATAAACAAACATCATACATATATATTATGTAACTACATATATATTATATACATGTGTAATATGTGTACAACTCTACCCCTTAACTATATAGTTAACTATACTAACTATATAGTTAAATATATAGTTAGTTTACGGTCACTTGGGCTTCCACGGAGTTGTGTTAGAAACTTGTTTAGCAACATGTTCTTGTACGTTGGCACTTACGTTTTCAATTGTTAATGACGATGACGGCATATCAAGTTTGAAAGTAGATGTAAAGCGTTTATAAAATTCAAAATAATCGCAAATCTTGTTCAAACACTGCTGAGAACAGTTAAAAAACAAATGCATTAGTAGTAAGCAACAGAACGGCAAATATCGATCTGAAATGACGCACAAATGTGCCTACAGCTGGCATGCTTACAATGATAAAACGAAGTTTGATGACAGATGGAGTTTTGAGTTTTTTATATAACGCGAGCGCGTGGTAACTATGAAAGCTGAAAGCTGAAGAATGTGAATCTTTATATAATCTGTTGTTGTTGCGTTTCATAAACTTATTGTAGAATTGTCAACGTTTTCAACTGAGTTGAAACCTGTTGCTACAATAGAATATTAAAATGCCATTCGGCGATTGCTGCCGACGTGCGATTTGATTTTCTGAATTGTTACATTCACACACACCGAAATGACTTTCGTTCTTATAAACTTTATTGCGTTTCTATCTTGAATCGTAGATTTGCTTATATATATGTAAGTGCTTATTATTTTTGAAAAGCTCTTCAATCGACCTCTATCAACTAAAATGCCTATGCTTGCTATTTTTTAAAAGTTTTCAATTTTTTCATGCCTTTCTACCGTCCCTTGTGCTATAGGGTATATTAAGTTAGTGCGGTCGCATGTAACATACAGAAGGGCTTAAAAAAGACACAACTTTTATTGTACCGATCGATTCAGAATTGTTTTCTAAATAATCTTCTGAATTGATTTAAGCTTGTCTGTCCGTTTGTCCGTCTAACGTCCGCTCACGTAATATTTGCATTCAACCTATAGGTCATAATTTTTGGCATATATTGATGAAATTTGCTACACTGACGTGTTTTGACCCAAGAAAGATCTCTATTGTTCGGTTTGGTACACTTTCTCAACCACTCCCTATATAACGCCTTATTTTAAAAAATTGTTGGAATGGAAAAAAATGTCGCAATTTTGAAAATTCCTCGACAAAACTTACTAAGTATTGTATAGTAGTTCGATTCTCTTAATTGGTATGAAAGACTTGGTAGGTCTGAGGCAATTGTTTGAAAATGCTTTCATATAACCGTTCCTGAATCTTTATCTGGTCATAAGAGCTAACTTTTAATATTTCATTGTGAAAATTGGTCCATAATAATAAATTGACAAAGAAATCAACGCTACCAAATTTGGTCCACGTTGGTCTATTTTGTGGATTTCACCGCATCTAAAAAGATTTTCAGGAGATATCAACTGTTTTATGACAAAGAGGTCTAATTGTTAATATTTTATGATGAAAATTTGTTCATAACGCTAGTTTGACATAAATGAGAATAAAAGAAAGGGACCAAATTTGAACTATATGGGTCTATAAGATTCCTCATGAATAGTAAGCCTTTCAGGAAAGGGTTAAATTTTTAAAATTTTATGATGAAAACTAGTCCATGGTAACAAGTGACCAAAAAATTTACATCATGGATTAACGGATTACATAGGTCTCTTATTTAGACCCCAATATATAGGGGGATTATCTTGAAAAGCAAGCTAAGAAAGTCTACTTTTGAGAAAGTAAATTAGGTTTACTAAATTTGGATCACGTCATGTGATACTTTGGGCATCCTACAGTATGCGGGCTTTCATGAAAAGTTTGCCTTCGCATGAAAACAATATATAATTGAGGAACTGGCGTAGGCAAAGTGGGGTAGGGTAGCTAACGGTCGGCCTTGCCCGACTATAATCTCCTTACTTGTTTTGTTGATTTATTGATTCTTTATATACTTCGTAAAATGGCTTTAGTTGTTGTAGAAAATGTCCCCATCAATCTGTTCTTAGCCGACATGATCTTTTATTCTCCTGCGCGTTTATTTCTTTGATCGAATCGTGATTTTTTTTCAAAGCTTTTAAAAACCGGTTTTTAATAACCCGGTTCACTTTTCATAATCGGCTTTATTAGAAATTGTCATCTTTTTTTCCAATAACCTGTCGTCGGTTGCGATTGACTTAAGCGTCTAATCGAAAGGGATCATCAATCCCTCGGTATGTAGTCAAAAATGATTATTGTGAAGATTGTCTGGGCAGGAGACGCAAAAGTCTCTTAATTATCACAAAATTTCGTGCAATTGTTTACTTCTTCTGTTTTCGTTAATTATTTCGCGGATACTAGTGCTAGAATTTCTATACGAAATCATATTCGAAAGCAAAATTTCATGTCAAAGTTAGTTTTATTTGCATCTTTTTATACCCATCACCGAAGCATGGGGGGTATGTTCATTTTGTCAAAATGTTTGCAACGCCTGGAAGGAAGCATCAGAGACCCCATAAACATACATACAATATACACATTTTTGATCAGCATCAACTTCTGAATCGATTTAAGTATGTCCGTCTGTACGACTAGGTTTGTGTGGATGCATATTACAGTTAGAAGGACTTGAGATAGACCTATCATTCGTTATGCTTCCTCTCCGTCCGATCCGTCCGATCCGTCTTCTTGTCCGTCCAATGTCTATCCATGCTTTCTTGGTCGCAATTTTTGAGATATTATTATGAAATTTTGAACAAAGATGAACGCTATTGAAAATGCTACGGATCGGATCATCTTGATCTTCGACCTCTCTTCATATAAGGCGTAGTGGTTTAGGGTATTTGATGATGGACCGTGTTTTGAATACATTAAAAGCTGATTGCATGTAATGTTACAGCTGAGGAAATGAGTGATTATGTTAAGGTTATGGTAAGTTTTTCTTAAGAAATTTTTAAGTAAATAAATAAAATTACAATGCTTTGGCAATAATAATATAAAATGTTTATTATTAGAGTGTTAGTAAAATAAACTTACCTGACGTTGATGAAAGTCCACACCGGAAACGGCAGATGTCTTCACCACCGACATTTAAGGTTGTCTGCGTTTGTATGTTTGTTTCGATGGAAACGCGAGCACCTGTGTGCTTTAATGCGTGTGTGTATGTGTTTGTATTTACGTGTGTAGGTGCGTATTGGTACTTGTTAGTGTACGTGTACGTGGTAGAAGAGGAAAAAGAAAGAGAGAGAGAGAGAGAGAGAGAGAGAGAGAGAGAGAGAGAGAGAGAGATAGAGACAGCGAGGCAAGGAGCTTCAATAAAAACGGCAAAGAAGAGAACAAAAGAAAAAAAAAGAATGAATAGATACGTAAAGTGAACGAATGAACCACAATCGCAGACAAAGGAATACAGACCCAAATGACTTTTAATGTTTTTATCGGTAAATTCGAGTTGAACTTTAATGAAATTCCCCTTCGATACTATTGAAGAGCTTAGTTTCTATATACAGATATACATATATACATATATATATATATATATATATATATATATGTATAACTATTTAATGATGCTCAACTAGCTGGCGCGAACGTATCGCAAATTTTAAATGTTCGAAATGTGTTGATTATAGCCTTAACTGGTTGCTCTTCTTCTTCTTCTTTTCCGTATTTTTAAACGAAATTTTTTTGTATTTTCTTTTCCTTTTTCTCTTCTGAATTAATAGATTTTAAAGTCGCCCTCAATAAACGAAACCGAAACGAAATGGTGTAAATATCGCTCTTATTAGTCTGGTAGCGGAGTAACTTTAAATGGAGAATTTTTAAAAGAAGAACAAAACAAAAAACAGAAAACAAAAAGGAAGAAAAACAAAAAAGCGCGCTCGCGAGTCCACAAATTATTCAAGAGATCTTCTTCTTTCCTTTGCTCTTTTTTTTTCTTTTCGCTTCGCTAACGAGCTTCAATATTTATCCAGCTTTAAGTGAATACGTACGAATGATTGTCTTAGTGACGAATTTCTATGACACTAACACGTTTACTGTGAAGTTTGAAATTGATTTAAAATTTTACCAAAAAAGTGTTCAGTGTTCTCTTTGTTTACGTTTGCTTGGCCTGCTTTTGTCTTCAAATCGATGTATGTATGTAAGCAAGCATGTAGTGTGTGAGCATCTGTGTGTGATTGGCATACAAATTTAATTTAATCTTTCTGTCTACTGTGCTCCACTATGCCGTTCAATCGCCATTCAACTTCACTTCAGTTCAATTCGGTGTTGAAGTCAATGGGGCATAAAAAGTGAATGCTTTATAGCGCTTAAGGCTTTTTGTTGTTTTCCTTTGTTTTTGTTTTTTGCTTTCTTGTTTCTTTTTTTTTTTTCTTTTGTTTTTCGTTTTACCCTTCGTCTTACGCGTAGTAAGTATACGTTATGGGCTTATGGGTAAGCATTCATTTCCCATTTACGGCCTCTTCCTTTTCTTAAGAGAATTCAAAAACACGAGCGCACACGTTTTCCTCGCAAAAATTTTGCTTTCCCTTCTCAATTTATTTTTCGTTTTTCATTCTTTAAGGTGTTGTTGGTTTTCGCATTTCCGGCCTTTCTTTTATTATTATTATTATTATTATTATTATAAACGGTTTTTTTTAATTTCGTTTTTAAAATCAATTCTTAAGCGTTTATATTAAATTAAATTTTACATTACATGTGTGTCTGTCTATGCTTAACGGAAACTTGTGGCATCTCTTTCTCTTTTAAATATCATTTATTATAGTTATTGTTAGATCTTTTCTAACTGCTTGGCGCTATTGTGTTTGTAATTGATTCTCTTTTCCCTGTAAAGAGAGAGGAAAAAAAGAAGAAGAAAACCAGAACATAAGCAAAAAGTTAAAGAAGAAATTTCCATAAAAACTTTACTATTTCTAAGGAAAGCCACAACTTTTGTGAAGTAGAGAAGGTTTTTGTAATGTGTTTAACACTTTTATTAAAAATACATAAATACATGCATGCATACATACATACATACATACATACATACATACATACATACATACATACATACATACATACATACATACATACATACATATA
>KK502442.1:627954-740361 GCA_000688735.1 Glossina austeni
TTTGCTGAAGAAGTGAGAAAAGAGAGAGAGAGAGAGATAGGGAAGCGGCCGCAGTCTAGTTGGTCTGTGGCCCATCGGCTAGTGTTACGCCTCCACTGACTGAGCACTCGCTATAACTACGGTCAATGTAAACTCTACCGCATTGAGATTTGAAGCCGCCAACCCCGACTTGGTAGTCGGTAGCGTTTCTTACCTACTCAGCTATTCATACATTATCTCAAACTTTTGCTGAAGAAGTGAGAAAAGAGAGAGAGAGAGAGATAGGGAAGCGGCCGCAGTCTAGTTGGTCTGTGGCCTATCGACTAGTGTTACGCCTCCACTGACTGAGCACTCGCTATAACTACGGTCAATGTAAACTCTACCGCATTGGGATTTGAAGCCGCCAACCCCGACTGGGTAGTCGGTAGGGATTCTTATCTACTCACCTATTCATACATTATCTCAAACTTTTGCAGAAGTGAGGAGGAAAGAAGTGCAAAGCATTTTGCGTTTTAAGTAATAAAAAGAAAAAATTGTTTTTTTTTTTTTCAAAAACTTTACAATATTTTTACCCTCTAACAAAAACATTTAAATGATCTATAATGGACTCCTCATAAGTATATTAAGCCTTAGTCGTATTTAATTTAATTTAATTTAATATTTTTACGTTCTTAGCGCTCCCTTTAAAATTTTCAATGGAAATCGTTTTTTGAAAAAAATATTTCTTTGCTGTTCGTGGTAAGTCTTGTGTTATTAAGCAACTTACATGGACGATACAATGTAGATGAAGATAATGCAGCTTATGGTCAGGTGCAAGTACACGATTTTAGGTTGGATTTCCTCACCAAGTAACTGTCATCAAGATTATAGAACAGTATTCTAGTTGACTGCCCGATAAGGATAAAAGTTATTAGTGTAGATAGTGTGCGTGACCGTCTAAAAGGTAACCCTAAGCAGCCAAGTATTATATATAATGTACGCATACATGAGGTCGTTAAAAAGTGCCATGCAGTTGATGAAGACATCAATGCGACACAAAATCCGGATAAAAGATTTTTGTTTAAATGATTGCTTTGAACCTTTGAAAGCAAATGAGCAGTGACGTAAAATGCAGGCAAACGATTCGTTGCTAATGTAAACTTATTCGTTCCTAAGCGGTTGAGGCGAGTCAATTAATTTATTCCCGTGTATAAGACAACAATTGTAGTAAAGATATAGGCCGTAATGTTATATATATAAAAACTGAACGATACCAGGAATGTTTACAACTGAATCCGGATAAAAGATTTTGGTAAAGACATTTACGCTAACGTTAACGTTAGTGGCTAATAGAATATCAATCCCTCTTAAGCTAAAAGCAATTGAAACGTTTTAGTTTAGATTCCGTCGCAATCGCTTTTCAAGGCATTTATTTTGCACCCTTGCGTTCCGTAAGGAATTAAATAAAGTGGCTGTTCTCTTCATGATTGGATTTCCTTTAGACGTTGGACGAGGTGTGAGTGACTATGCGCTCCGCTAGCGAAGGTTCCAGACGTACTTAACTCTCATCTTTTCGCAATTGTCGGTATAAATGTTAAGATAAAAACTTGTCAACGGCCTGTTGACAGGCGCGTCTATAGATCACATTAGAGGATCACTTACTTACACTTCCTGTCCCTATCAGTGGATATTGTAGACTTGAAAGGTAATATACAGACTGAGAGCATCGTCAATACTGGGCTGAGCACTGGACAATTTCGGACCCCAAAGCGTTTAATATTTGATATGATAGCGTTTAGATAGAGAGAATTTCCATGAAGAGTAGGTGGGGTGATAGCGAGGAGGGTGGGGAGGGGGGGATGATTTTGTATTAATCCACACCTATGACTTTGTTGTGACATTTTGTGAACAGTGACACACTTTAAGTAATGGGAATTGTCTCATTCCGTGGGGGCAGGAATGTCAACGCCTTATATTATCCCGAATGTAATTAACAAACATATGTTTTAGTCATTTTTGATGCCAAAATTTACGCTAAATGATGAATAAGTTATATCTCCGCTTGTGTTGTCCCCTACAGTTGTCAGTCGCTACGTCTATCTTTTCGTTATTTGCCTATTTATTCATTCACTGATCAGAGTTGCAAAAATCGAACCTTTATCCTAGAAGTTGTCCGCCAGAATCGGCAAACGAGGAAAGCCAATCCGTAGAAAAAGTAAAGACACAGGTCTTCAGTTAAGTATACGATAGTAATCGAACCATTGCTTATTATTAAGAGAAAAGTAAAAGATTTATATGCAAAAGAAATTCATATTCATTGCATGAGTTATACTAAGCTTAAATGAAGGTCAAAGTGTAATAAATAATGTTCGAAATTTTCTGTAAAAACGTATCAAATTTTGTTTCTAAAATTATTTCGTTTATATTGAATTCTTTGCACATGAAACATTTCATGTTTAAATGTAGAAGTGATAGGATTATCTACATTTATGTTTGTATGCATGTATCCATGTAATGGTCGGATTGTGGGTCATAGATGTTTATTTATTCCTTATCTCCTTTCGCTTGTGCGTTCCTTTTTTGGCTTAGGAAATGTTAGTGCTCGTTGCTGTCACTCAATCACGTTCGTTTTTTTGACATTATTAAAAATTGTCTTTTTATTTCCTGTTTACGAAACATTTGTAGGGAATTTTTACTTAGCATGTTTAGTATGGTCGTCAATGTTGTTTACAATTTTTCACTCGAAACAGTGATTTATTTTTAAAAGTCGTAGAGAAATTTTTACGAATGACATAAATTAAATTAAAGGTCAACAATTGTTCTTCGTATCGCATGCTTTGTTATATGCAGCTTATATATATACGTATATATATATATACATATGTATTCATCATGTTAATTATATTAAATTAAAGATTACTGACGCACTTCTTCCATTCTTCAGAGTAAAAGTAAATAAATTCACAAACTATGGATTAAAGTGTTAGTATGGTTGATTATATATGTACATGACTGGAAGGCATCCATCCGATCTGATGAGATGATACTTGTGCATGCGTTGATAAGCTCTCTCGCAGCTACTGCTTCTCCTAATCTCTCTTTAGCTGTTCATGATCATTTATCCGCCCATTTATGCGCCTTTTTTATTACCCCCTGCCCGACTATCTATTTGCCCAGTCAAGTTGTGAGTTCTTCCGTGTCTGTGCATTTATATGCCTACCTGTTCACCTGTTCAACTATCTATCTACCTATCGATTCTTGTATTCGTACCTTGCCTGTTCATCCATCCGTGTCGTTCGTTCGTTCATCCTTTCGTACTATTGCTGCTCCACCTACCGATCCATCTGTCCATACCATAACAATTTTTAAAGCCGAAAATTTGTGTGATCCGCCGATTAAATGGACAAAAATTTAAATATAAATTTAAAAAAAACTTGTATGCATAGTGCATGCGAGTACACGCTGACGCTAACGACATCGATATGAATTTTCCATAAATATTTATAAAAATCATATTTGTGTTGGATACAGAAATAGTCTTGAGGTATATAGATTTTTATATGTTACATGTATGTTTTGATTATTTATAGTTTTGCTTTTTATACTCTGTATAATAGCACTTATGGTACGAGGGTATATTACCTTTGTTTGTGTGTATACAACAGCCAAAAGAACTTGGGAGTGCTCCACATCACTTCGTGCGATTCAGAATTACTCTCTGAATCGACTTAAGCTTCTCTGTTTGTCTGTTTGTCCGTTCATCCGATATGTGTCCAAGTGTTCTTGTATTCAACTTGCAGGTTGCAATTTTTGAGATATTTTTATGAAATCAGAAGGGTATTTTGGCCCAAGGACAAACACTATTGAAAATGTTTTAGATTGAATCACGTCTTCGAGCACTTCCCATACATTGAAAAGTCGTCATATGAACAAATATGTTAAGTCAAACGGTGTAGGGTAGATAATGATGG
Source organism: Glossina austeni (assembly GCA_000688735.1). Taxonomy (NCBI): domain Eukaryota; kingdom Metazoa; phylum Arthropoda; class Insecta; order Diptera; family Glossinidae; genus Glossina; species Glossina austeni. Next base: position 631,884 of record KK502442.1, read on the forward strand.
GCCGTGGCTCACTATAAAGCTTCATTTTTATTTTTTTTATTTTAAGTGTTTATAATCATTCATGCATGACGAGTGGATGGTCTCTATTTTTATTTTCCCTCATAATTATTATGGTGCCTTATTAGAGAAATTTTTGTAATTTTATTAAAATTACTTTTTATTTACTTTTATTAAAAAATTTATATAAAATTGTTAGTAAAGCGATAGATATAAAGCGATGAAAATATTTTCATCCGTTTTAACCTTGTGCTAAAGATAATTTCACACGAAACTTTTTAATTTTCTTCACATGAAACTCAACAATAGGTGCATATACGTTACACGTTCTCCGGCCTCTGATAAATTTAACATAGTTCTCGCATCCGTTACGGAATTATAAGCATAAAAGGTACAAAAATTACATCGTTTGTATACATATACTTTGACACTTTAACAGTTAACTGCTTCTCATAGTACGCTTGAAGGTATGAGCAGAGATATTTTGTACCCGTTTTAAATATATATATATATATATATATATACATATATATACAACCTTTTATGCCATATCGTAAAGATATTGAAAGCTGTGAACCGGAAACGGAAATTGGCTGTTGCTACCTCGTATGCTTCAACATGTGCATAAGTATTGATATTAGTTAGGGTATATATAAATGTGTGTATGTATGCATGTATGTAATTGTGCAGCTCTCCATGCATGCTTAGAGACACATCCCGAATGCTTTCTCATGCTTGTGCATTGAGAGAAAAAACAATACAAACAAAATCTGTAGCATACCTATAGGTGTATGTAAAAAATTTAGGTGAATTTTTTTGTTGTCTTTTATTTAATTTCTTTTTTTTTTTTTTTGAACATTATAAAAAGCACGTCACAACCATTAAAGATAAAGAAGAAGAGATAGAGAAGACAAAATATTATTATATTTATGAAAAACTTTTACAAATATTTCGAAAAAAAAAAATTGGTAACGAAATATGTATGTGTGTGTGTGTGTGTTTTTGTGTGTGTATGTGTATTTTTATGTTTGTGTGTGATTGTGTGTCTGTGTGTGTGCGTGCATATGCTTGCAAGAAGAATGTTACGAAATTGCGTTTGTTAGGCTAGTTAATGTTAAACAAGTTTTTCGGGATATGTGCAGGCACGCAAATGCACACGCACACTTGTATAACCATCCATCCAACTGCATACGCGCACGCATACACGCACTCACTCTATCTAAAATTGTATGTCAACATTTTTGCTTTTGCTTTCTTCTGCTTTTCAAATATTTATAGAGTTTTTATGTATTTAATATTAAAATGCTTTCTATGTAATGATGAAGAAAAAAAAAAAGAAAGGAAAAACAGTAAAAATTGAATAACAAATAAAAAAAACTAAGAATTGTATTTGAAATTTAGTTCGTTTTAAATACTAAATATATTATTAATTGCATTCAAAATAAGACAAAATTATATGTCGCCTAAACATATATATATGCTCAGCATCATGTATTCGTTTGTATGTATGTGTGTACATTTAGCCGATTAAAATCTGTTCAATAATAAAAAACATTAAAATACATGAAGTGAATATATACGCAAACCGTTCTTCAATACTTTTGTTAGTGCACTATTATCTTTGTCCGACAATTTGGCTTACATTTCACAAACTATTCAAAATAAATAAATTTGTCTTTGCCTTCAAGTCCTTGCGCGAGAATAATTTTACATAACATATTGTTATTCAATTAATAAACGAAAAAATACAATTTTACGGACTGAAAACTTAAATAAGCGAGAAGATCAAAAAAAAAAAAAATAAATACATAAAAACACACGAAATTTGCTCGAAAGTGGACAATATCAGAGCAATATCATGCTTTTTCGCTACCATTGCTTGAGGCTCTCACAAATGAAGCTCAAATTTTTCTGAATGAGTTGTGCGGGCCTATGATCAAAAGATGACGGCGCAAAATGTTTATGAACGATCTTATAAAGCACATAAATCTCTTGACCTGATTTTCTAGGACTCGACCTAAAGATTATCTAGCATGACCTTCATTACATATACATGTTATACGATCTTCTAATTTTATCTCCTGAAATTGTAATAAACGGTGGGTTTGCGATTATCAGGTAAAATGGTTTGTTGATCAGAGGGCTCGAAAATCACTTAAATCGATTTGGAGAGATATGAGTCCAAAATGACAATAACGTAAGGACTAATGAACAGAGAACGACGTTCTCCACATATTGTTATTTCTAATGCTGAAAGTGTAGCCCGAAAGATAACTTAAAAATAGAATGAATAGAATGAAAAAAAAAAAAAAACAACAAGAGAAAAAAATGTCAAATAATTTGTGCTTTAATTTTAATTTCAAAGAATTGTTAAACACTTAATTAACTTTCTTCTCTATCTAATGCAAAAAAAACTTTTATATTGAATTGCGAATTGTGTGTATATATATATATATATATATATATACATATATATACATATACATATATGTATGTATATGTGCGTACCGTTGTATGTTTTTATTAACATAACGTGACGTGAAATAAAGAATGAAAAGGAAAAAACAAGACCTGAATAGCTTCAGAAATAACAATAAAGCAGAGAATAAACATTATGCTCTAGTTCTGTTGTGGAGAACTTCGCAGTTTGTTTACTTTTCTATCTATCTCTCTATTTTGTAAACGAAATAAGCAAAAAGTGTTCTTCTGGGTGCGGTAGGAATCTTCGACACCAATCAATTCAATATTCGTCTTTTTACTAATTACAAACGTTTCAGTTATCAAATTGATATCGATTTTATATTAAATATTTATAAGTTTACAGACTGTATATTGTTTTGAGCATGCCGCATGCTGTCTTTACTTCATTGGGCACATTTGCAGACGGATTAATTCGAACATCACACTTGATCTTCAATAATATATTCTTTTTATATATATATAAAAATAAACAAAGTAAAGAAATAAAAAACTTCTAAGAATACTACCAATAGAGGGACAGATGGACGGATGAAAAAAAAAGACTAATTTATACGACTTTCGTTTATATTGTTTATGAATTCGATGCTTACGTTAAAAATGGTTACATTTTACAAAATTCATATTTAACTTAGCATACCTACAACGTTTAAGTCACTAGGATGTAATAAAAAGTTTTCATATTATGATTTTCTTTTTATTTCTTTTTTTTTTTTTTTCTTTTTTCTTTTGTTATATATATTTTTTTCATTATTATTACTCTGTAAAGGATTAGGATTTTTTCAAATGTTATTTCAGGCAATTAGTTGTTATAAGTTGCAAATGTGAGAGGAGGAATAAAAAAAAAACAATGTATGACAACAAAAGTATAAAACCGTACAAAACAAATAGTTTCTGAGAAATATCTAGAAAAAATGAAAAAAAAAATTTAATTTTTATGACAAGAGCGGAAGTTCTAGTAACACTTACCGCAACCTGCCACTCACTCTTTGGCCAAAACTATAAATGAATGACTGAATTTAACATAATAACGGATGTTGTGGCACAAATAACAACAATCACACACATAGGAACAAAAAAAAAAAAAAATAAAAATAAAAAAAAAATAAATATAAAAAAATCCACAAAGCGAACGAACGAATGAATGAATGAATGAAAGAGTAAAGAATGAATGAATAAATGAAAGAACCAGCCTTAGTGCGGAGAAACCTTCAAAACCTTATGTAAAGCATAAAATAAATGTAATCGTAAAATGAAAAAACAAAAACAAAAATATATATATATATATATATACATATATATTATATATATATATATATATATATATATATATTTTTTTTTTTTTCTTTCCCTCTAACGACTTGTGTTTTTTTCTTCTTCTTCTTTTTCTTCTTCTATGTTTTCAAGCTTGCGAAAAAAAATAAGTACGTCCGCATACATACATCAGCATCAACATCAACACCATTAACATTATTATGGTTATGTCGTTGCATCATATGACATACGGCACATAGACATTTGTGTGTAATACAAATACATATGAAAAAAAAAAAAAAAAAAAAAAAAAAAAAACACAACCAACACTCACGTACCGTAGTTATAGAAAAGAAAAAGCGAACAAAGTGAAAACCTGTAACCACTTCCACTATATGGAATTAGACAAGCATAAGTAAACTTTTGCATTTAACTTGATCTTGCACACAAACTCAGACTCAAATACAAGAAAAAAAAAAAAATTGTAAAAAGTTTCCACGTTACACACACACACACACACACGGTGAACTAAGTGAGAAACTTATAATATATTCATCTTTAAAAGTGGGAGCTTTTGATACCTACCGACTAAATATAAAAAACCATATAGACTAACTTCGCTCACTATTATCTATCCTATCTATTTTCATTTAGATCTTCTCTTTTCTTTCCCTTGTATGGACGTAGTGCTGGTCTGTTACTAACCACAGGCCCGAGCGATCTGTGTACGGTAAGTTTCGCATTGTCGTTAATGTTTACCTATCGTCTATGAAAGGTGGAAAAAATTAATTATTGCGGATTTTTTAATCAGGCATTAATATATACGTCCATCTCTTCGCACGATAATGTCGCCATTTTTGTTGCATTCCTTTGACATTTTACCCTAATTACAGTTTTCAGTGCATCGATTGTTTTTTTACTTTCTTCCTGTTCTTCCTTTTTATTCGTTTAAATTACAGGTATTTCAAGTAGTTTTGCAAAGAAGAAGGAGTCCTCCGATAAAAATGCGAGCCAGCCCCATATATGAGCGGGGAGGGTTAACAAGCAAGAGTAAGTTGGCTTTTTCGGACCCGTTACGCTTGGTATTACACAAGCGGTCAAGATGGCTGCCATCTATGTTTTTTTGTTCTTTTTTCAGCCATGGGGCGGAGAAGCACCATAGGTAGAGGAAGCTCAATAAAACGTTCGATTTGAAATTTCCGCGATGTTGCTTCTTAATTCGTCTTCCGCTATTGAATAGTTTTACTTTACGGTGTATCGCTAGAAGTCCTTTAGTTGTTTTGTTGTGCCGCTTGCTTACACTGTACGCATGTCGACTGTATGTTCTCCGTACCGAACTCAACTAAGCATTGCCTCGCGAGTAATTTAGAAATTGGATCAGCTTAGAAACTATGCTTAGAAATTATGCTTATTTCACATGACTACGCTATCCTACAACACTGAACACTTCGGTGTTATATGCGCAAAAATCTACTTTCACTTAACGCACTATTGATGGGGATTTCCTTTCTGAATCCTAGAATAGCGTAAAACATTATTAACCGCTCTAAACAGTACATCTCATCAAGGTCTTTCTCTTTCAAAAAATTTACCAATCCAGGTCGGGGTCCCATATGCTGAATGGATCAACTTTAACGAGTATTATTATATAAACGTTTAAGGTTTAAGGTATTGGGTACGTTGCGAGCGGAGGGCAGAAGCGCTACGTATTACAAAATGATTGCAGACAACTTTTCTATTACTGATAATATTTTATTTATTCAGCCGCCGTTTCATCCGGTGAACGGATGTTTTTTTTTTTTTCTTTTTTTTTTTTAAGTTCTTTACGATATTAGTCTTCTTGTTTACTTTGTAAAGGAATCACTTTCGGAGGCGTTTGTCAAAATGACAAGTTTACGTTAAGGCACGCTCGAATGGAACCAATTATTCCGGATATCGTCTTTTGATCCAACTATTTTATATGACGATTATCATCAATTTCTTTACCTGAAATTTCAAGAATTAGAGATTTTCGAAAGAAAGCGATATGCTATATAACGTGCCCAACGAATCGAATAGTTGGGAGCACCGGCCCGGTGAGTATTTAAATAGTTTCTGTATACGTAGATATGTATACGGTTATGCATGTGTGTGTATGTGTAGTATAAATCAAATGACAATCGCATTGACCAGTGCCTTGGGCAGGAAGTAAAATTTTCCCGAGCCGTCGTCTCGTTCATCTCGTTTTCTTTTTACAGCAGGAACTTGTACGAAAATCAAAATTGTAGCAAATCAAAAAAAGAAAAAAAAAAAGAAAGAAGAAAAGACAAAGTGCTTGTCCAAGTTGCCATCTGATGGGCATGATGGGAAAAGAAAAGTTGAGAAGAAGTCAATCCATTTTGGACAAGTACAGTATCCAATGGTATGCTACCGATTTATTGAAACATCTGTTAACTGTGGATAACTTAACTTAAGTGTACTACGAATCATCATAGATACGAACTTTTACACTCCGAGCAGTTTATTCCTGGTCAGCCGTTAAATGTGCCACCGCGACATTTAAAAAATAATTATGCCCTGAGGTAACATTGGAATCAAGCATATTGATCGGTTAAAGGCACCGTTGAGCGTTTTAAACGAGGAGAGCTATAGCATCATTTGGCTGTTATATCGAAAACTTCGGCTAAACAAAATGCTTTAATCGCTTGACAAGCGGTTGAACCTGTTAAAATTCTCGCGGTACCTGCAGCAAATGGAAAAACTAACTAACTTCGCTTTCCGGGTGAATACTCCCAATAGTCTCTAAGTATACGAAAGTCTCGTATCTCTTTCTTAATTGCGGAAGTCTCAGCGTCAATCAGATATCGTTTTCTTGCTATATATTTATCCAGAGCGTGAATGTATTATTAAGAAATTTCGCAACGCGCGATATTAATTTTGTTTTTTTTTTATTTTTTCTTAAAAGATTTCCACTCTGTTTGACTTTTGACTGAACTTTAAATTTTCATTTTAGTTTTTGCGATTTCCATGACCGCAGAAGTAAATTAATAGACAAGCGGACATAATTAATTATCGGTTTAGTATGTCAGATTGATCAACTATATATATATATATATATATATATATGCACACATATGTTCGCCAAGAAATGCTCTCGCGTATGTTTATGAGTCTTACAAGCGGGATAACAAATTTAGCGCATTTCCAAACTTTGAGTAAGTGAGTCTAACAATTATTTTTTTGTTTTTTTGTTTTTTTGTTTTTCAATTGTGTCATAGTTGGAAAAGTAACTTTCAGTCTATGTTATGCAGGAATATGTTTTTCGTATGAATGTGTGACTACGGTTTCTACAAACTTGTGAATAAACAATTGCTTCTACGCTTTCCTGTATCTAAACTGAAAGTTTTATGAGTAACAACATTTTCAAAGTTTCTGTCAAAAAAATAAAATAATAAAAAAAGAATAAAAATAAATTATTATTATTGTTATTGTTTTTTCATTTTAGATGAAATTATAAGCTTTTACATAAAAGAATAAAGGAAAATAAGCGAAAATTTTATATCTCACAGGATGGAGGAGGTTAACCAAGAACATAATAAATTTAAATTAAAAAAGACTGCCAGATTTAGTTCCTTGAGAACTTTAAAAGCATGGTTACGTAGACTTCAATAGCGAGACGAACTCTTGTAAAATAATTGAAAGATTTGGAGACATCGGTGATTGACTATAAACCTATTATAATACTTTTTGAAGCGTGACTTCTCGGAATCTATTGCATATAAACCGCTTTCATGGTGACGATCCATCGACTTTTCTTCTTCATTTGACGTTATGTTGCAATACTTGCATCACTTCATGTTTCATGTTTCAACGTGTGCGAAATCTATTGTATAACCATGGAGCGTGGCATGCTTTACCAGTTTATGAAAATTATTCATATTTTGATCAAAATTCGCATTTGACTCAGCCCTTGATATCCAAGTAGGGACTTTGAACAGATTAGAAAACATGTCTCAGTCAAGCTTAGGTTATTCTCTACTATAACTTTCTGTCTACGCTGTAATGATACGCCGACATTATTTAATATGATTACCAATTGTGTGGGCGGCCTAGAAGACTTATTGCATTCGCCCGTACCCCAAGACCTACAGTTTCAGAATTCTTATAAATCCCGCCAGCTTTTTCGATTCGGAGCATCATACAGTGTCCGGTGATATAAACATTTGGTGCCTGATTCTGCAGATGGTCTCACATTCACATACGACATGATGGGAGGTTTCATTCGTAGCTTCGCAGAATCTCCATGAATCGGTTATCGAAGATAGCCGCGTTTTTCAAATGGGACCATGGGGGAATTATGACTCGTGTAAAAGTCCGTGACCAAGCTTAGGTCGCTGTTTCTTAACTCCAGTAGCTTATGTGCTGCGCTGGAAGATTTTTTCTAAATCTTTTTGCTTACTGCTGTCTTGTGCACTGTTTCCAATGGCAAACCGTTTTTTGGTGTGCCCGTTGCGATACCAGCGTATTAATATAGCTGCTTGACCTGTCATGGTCCCTTGGGTCTACTTGTTAGCTAGATAGTCAGCCCTTTCGTTGACCTCAATGCACGAATGCCCAGTCACCCACATAAGCTGCACGTCATTGTGCTTCCCTAGCTCATTCAATCTTCGAAGGTACTTGAACACGAGCCAGATCAGCTCTCTCCTACGCTGCCTTGTCAAGCATTCAAAAGCACATACAGAGATTGCATAGAGTTGTGCTAGGAATAGGGAGGGAGTGTATCCTAATGCCAGCCCCAGTTTTGCCGGTTTCCAGTTTTGAATCGTTGATGTACCACTTTCTTGCTTCCACCCTAGGTTTAAAAGCTTGCCGGTCTCAATTCGATTTCGTCGGTATCGCCGCTATGAACCGATGAGTTAATAGTAGCTTTGCGACAAAGTGCTTTTGGTGTCTTGACAAGCGATTTGTCCACGAAGCTCTTCAGTACCTCGTGGCGACTCCTGAGGACTCGCTAAATTACAACCCATATATTTACAGTAATACTACTACAATAGTAGTAATACAGTAACGTACGCTCTGGGCAAGAGCGACCCGTAATTGCTAAACTATTACCAATACGTGCACATGTCATTTTGTTTAACTACGCTAAGGTTTTGCATTGAGTTGTGACTTAACAGATGCCACGCATCACCATTGCGACGACAATATAATAAGCAACAGACGTCACATTTCTTCAATAGCAGGCAAACACACAAGTTAACGAGAACTTGTATTTCTCACTAATTCTCCAAAATATTTCCTATCCCTTCTTATCAATTTCCTCATGCAGAACGGAATTGTTACGCGTGTGCAAACTTGCAAGCCGTTCTGGTGGGAAACGATATAAACAATCTCTCCCTTCGTAGGCATAACGAATGGACAGCGACTTGTTTGTCTGGCTGTCAAACATTGCGATCATATGATTTATTTATATATTCTCGGCCCGAGTGGCCGAGAAGGCCAGAGTCTCGACCAGCAACTCAATGGTCGTGGGTTCGAATCCCAAAAGCGGTAGAGTTTTTCATAAAAGCCGACAGCCCTAGATGCTAGTGCTTTAAGACTTTAGTCTTAGAATTTATTCTCTGGCTAAATTTATAATAATAATAATAATAATAATAATAATAATAATAATAATAATAATTATTATTTATATATAGATTTTTAAGAGTTTTAAGACTCTCTTCTCTTCGTTATCTTAACCTTTAGCTATAATGTCAGAGTCAGAGTTAAAGGCTTTAATTTTAAATGTAACTTATGTCAGTTAAATCTGTATTGCATATAAATAAAAAAAATTTCATTTATATAAATAAATGAATAAGCAAATAACTTAATTTCGTTTTTCTTTCCCATTTCACAAAAAGGTTAAAGTTTTAAACGAATCAAATCGGAAGTAAAGGTCAACTTGGAATAAGAATAAAATGTTTCGCACTGCATTTGTTGCTAATCCTTCTCCTTGCTTTGCTTACAAAGTTTCTCTTAGCTTTGAAAAAACAAAAATATTTATGAGTACACAAAAGATAGGGCAGGATACCTGGAGGCGAATTTCTTTGCTTTTTTGTTTTTTTTTTTTTAGATATTAAGAAATTTTTTTAGTATTCTTTTGGTTTTTTGCTCGGCTTTATGTGTTTGAATATGAAATTGACTGCGTTAGTGGAAGCGACCTGGTAAGCAATAGGGGATAGTTTAAAAACTTCTAAACTGGTCAGTTCAAAGCCGCTCATATCGGTTAAGATTCAGACGCAAGACATTTCGAATCACTAAATTAAACTTAGAAATTAATGTTAATGTTAATGTTAATTTTCAAACATTTCAATAATCTGTGTTTATCAATTTTCCCACTGTATTATAATGTGGATTGAAAGTTGATCCTTTAAGACAAAAAAAAAAAAAAAAAAAAAAAAAAAGAAAAGATTTGTAAATAATCATCAGATCGTTAATGATCGATTTTTAAAGAAAGTTTCTATGTTAGGGTCTGCTTCCGTCTCTTTCTGTTGTGAAAGAAATGGAAATATTTTTAATCAACCTGTGGAATAATCCTGATCGTCTGTCCATTTCTTTTGCTTGTCGTTTGCACACTCATCGTGAAAAAAATTGAATTAGAAAGCATATGCTTACGGAGTTAATTGATAAGAACCGGCCCTGATAGAAGGTGAGAAAGATTTGTCGCAAAATATGCCTTCAAGTCGTAAAATAATGAATTTATACCTTATAGCAGATACTGAAAATTTATCATTTCCGTTTAAAAATTCGATGGTCGGGAATAGTCTGCCTGTAAATAAGCTCGTAATTGGCAAGATATCTTAATGCCGTTCCTAAACTTATATCCATTGAAGACTTAAAATAAGAATATTTTCCTGATTTTTTCGAAATTTGAATGCAAAAACTTTTCCAATTAGTCGCAATTAATTAAATTATTTATAAAATTTTATATTCAGTTTTTTAAAATCACTTAATGTCGATTATACCCTAGACCTCTTATGGTGCTAGAATTCATGTGGTTTGTGCGGATGCATTCAACGCCCAGAAGGACTTGAAATCGATCCGTCTATTGTTATACCGACCGATTCAGAAAATGATTCTAAGCTTGTCTGTCTGTCTGTCCATCTGTTTTTGACACATTTTAATTGAATTTGGCAACGAATGTTATGTTTTGGCCCCAGAACGAACGCTATTGGCAGTGCTTCGTATTGAATCGCATTTTCGACCGTTTCCCGCGTGATGCCTTATTTTGAAAAGTCATTATATGAATAATTGTATTTAGTAAAGTGACGTAGAGTATTTAATGATAGGTCGTGGCACGCTATAATGATTTTACTTATTCTAGCATTTCTTTGTAAAAATATGTTTACATACATATATGTGTAAAATATACACAGATACAGGTAACGCACGAACAATTAGGCGGTACGGCTCCAAAAAATGAACGTGTACAGACGAGTACGAATGGGGAGATTAAACAACATGCTATTATGTTTTCATAACTAAAAGAAATATTTACTGAGCGCGGGAATTCTCTTTTCGGCAAGATATTCCATCCTTTGAGCATTTTTCTGCATCACCTTTGAGTCCATGCTCTAGTTATTGCGAAAAACTTGTTATTTTAGATTCCTTGCTTTTAGTTAAAATATCTACACCTATATAAATCTTCTTATATGGGGCTAAGCCATGCGGTTATGCAGTTATCTTTGAAATTTTGCATTTTTTTTCATTCCGATGATCTTCATGTAAGATATATGACTGTAACTGTTCGGCTAAGCCTAGGCCTTTTTATATAATTTTTCTACAAAAACTGGGGGATTCCCTTGATTTCAAATTAAAATGTTTACTGAACTAAAGTTTGCTTTCAATAGCTTTAATTACTTTTCATGTTCTACGAGAGTTTTTCCCTCACTCTTGAATCGTGTTGAAGTGCTGTGTTATGCGGAAATGTTCTCAATTCACGCACCGTGTTAAAGTAAGTACGTGCTATGGAAGTGCGGTGTTAAGCGGAAATGTTCTCAATTCACGAATCGTGTTAAAGTAAGTCCGTGCTATGGAAGTGCGGTTCTATGCGGAAATGTTCTCAATTCACGAATCGTGTNTGTTAAAGTAAGTCCGTGCTATGGAAGTGCGGTTCTATGCGGAAATGTTCTCAATTCACGAATCGTGTTAAAGTAAGTCCGTGCTATGGAAGTGCTGTGTTATGCGGAAATGTTCTCAATTCATGAATCGTGTTAAAGTAAGTCCCTGCTATGGAAGGGAGGTGTTAAGCGGAAATGTTCTCAATTCAAGAATCGTGTTAAAATAAGTCCGTGCTATGGAAGTGCTGTGTTATGCGGAAATGTTCTCAATTCATGAATCGTGTTAAAGTAAGTACGTGCTATGGAAGTGCGGTGTTAAGCGGAAATGCTCTCAATTCACGAATCGTGTTAAAGTAAGTCCGTGCTATGGAAGTGCGGTTCTATGCGGAAATGTTCTCAATTCACGAACCGTGTTAAAGTAAATCCGTGCTATGGAAGGGCGGTGTTAAGCGGAAATGTTCTCAATTCACGAATCGTGTTAAAGTAAGTCTGTGCTATGGAAGGGCTGTGTTAAGCGGAAATGTTGTCAATTCACGAATCGTGTTAAAGTAAGTCCGTGCTATGGAAATGCGGTGTTAAGTGGAGGTTATCTGTACCTACAAAAGCAGTGCAATAATGAAGAACCGACAACGAACAGTTAAACCGACGACATGAATGTGACAGAGAAATACAACGAAAATTCATTCGTTAAGTGGAAGCCGTCGACTAAAAGTTGTAAAGCCGTGCCATCCCTCATTAAGCTCTTATTTTCTATTTAATTATTCTTGAATTCGGATTACTTCGTAATAACATAAGTAACATAAGTAATAACATTAGCATAGTGATTGCAACTTGAATTGGACCAGAGACATACATACAAAATAGTTTCAGGATAAAGTATCGAGATATTTTTTTTGTTTTTATTTTATGGAATTTTATTCAATATAAAATTTTATTTGACGACATAATGGCTATTATCGTCGATAACTTTTTGCGGTTGTTCTAGTGAAATCATGATGGTTTCTGAAATTTTCAGTCGAAAAACTGACAAAAGTGATTTTCATAGAACGTTTCGTTAGTCTGCATTCTGCCATTCAGAGGAATCTACAGGGAATAAAAAGTAATGCTAGGCAGACGAGACCAGGCGATGCTTATATTTACCTATACAAGTACACATATATATGTGTATATTGCACGTTGCTTTTGAATTGCAAGAAAATAAAATTACGAGTTTTATAATAGAATCTATGTACAATCGATTTCGAATTATGAAAGAGAAATAATTCAAATAAAAAAAAATTTATTCACTAAAATGCATTCTGTTGCGTTCAAATTGGTTTCAATTGATGGCAATTTAAGTACGCTAACGCTTCATCCATTGTTTTAATTATATTTTTCACAGATTGATTGATACGACCATATATATATATACATATATATATATACATATATATATATAGACAGTACAAAGTCTATTAGCGAATTTTTTATTATAACTGATTCGCACAGATTCACAAAGTTTCCCTGGAGGTAAGTGCAATAGTATTTTTGGTTTCGAAAACAGAAAAATATTGAATGCTGAATGAGTTTTTCTTCTCCCTCTCTTTTTTCTTCTTCTCGCCGAATGTTGCAGAGCAAAGAAACTCCGTTAAATTTTGTTTCCGAAATCAAATGAGGTTAGACTTGCTTCTAGGCATACAATACGGGACCAAACGCTTAGTCGAGCAAATACCGTGCAAAAGGTGGGTCAAGGTCGCGCCAAAGTCGTTTAAAAATCATGGCGATTTTAATAGTTTTCTTCGATTATCATGATGTTGTGCACCATGAATTCCTTCCGGCGCACTAAACTGTTAATAAAAAGGTGGGTCAAGGTCGCGCCAAAGTCGCTTAAAAATCATGGCAATTTTAATAGTTGTCTTCGATTATCGTGATGTTGTGCACAATGAATTCCCTCCGCCGCACTAAACTGTTAATATCGAATATTATTTGAGTTTAAGGATTACTTTGAAGACGAAACAATTCAATTGGCCTTAGTTTTTGGACGCAGTAGTATTATGAAGAAATTGAAGATCAAAGTTAATAATGATCGCACGTTAGGAGTTTATTGTGATGTTTTTCTCCTTCATCGGTTAGAATGAGGTAAACTAACTACTCTTCCTTTCGCCTATTTTGAATGTGTAAATATGTGTAAATATTCTTATAAGAATATAATATAATGAGGATGAAGACAAACGTATATTTAGATAGTTAATGACCTGCACATTTTCAATAAATAAGATCGACAATCTTGTTCTTGTTACCAAAGTTTTTTAATTTGGAAATTTATTTTAAAGAAAATGCTTTCTTCTCAATTACAATGATTTTTATGTATGTATGTATGTATGTATACGTTTTTAGTTTTTTGATATTTCAAAGAAAAATAAGCAGCGTTTGAGATCATGCAACGAAATCTCAAGTTTATTAAAAAAATGATATACACATGGAGGTGAACGTGTCGTGGAAGTGAACGAACTTCTTTATCAATTAAATAAATGTACTCGAGAGATGGGCAAAAGGAAATTTGCGTACGACGAGAGATCCAATCTGTATATGGTCCGTTTTCGTTTTACGATTCGTTGCAGCAAATCAAAGTTACAAAATAAACAATATTCGATGATAAGAAATTGAAGACTTGTCTTAAGGCATTTATGAGGTCTCTCATTAATTATGTGTGTTCCATCCCTCAATTCATTTCATTTAAAATACTCGAATTATTTTAAAATAAAGAAAAATTTTCACTTTTGCAAATAATTTTAATAATGTCAACGCAGAAAACTTTATGAAACTTTTCTCGTTGTCGTTGTTGCTGCTGCTTTTGTTTTCGTCATTGTTGTTGGTCTTCTTCTTCTTCTTCTTCTTCTTCTTCTTCTTCTTCTTGTTACTATCTTGATGTTAATTTGACAGTTGACGGGTTTGTAGGTTAAAGCAAAATTTTCTTTACTAAGTCATGACAATATGACAACAAACAGTTACACGGTCATCTAAGCTAGCAACGAGTTTTTCGGTTTGCAACTTACTTTGGAAAAGAGCTTAAACTTTATTTGTAAAATTTATGTAAATTTTGCAAACTTTTACGTAAAATTAATAAATTTTTTTTGTTTTGTTTTGCTTACCTTTCGAAAACTTTAAACAGTTAATGCAAAGAATACCAAATATCAAGTCTTTAGAAAGGAAGCTCACATCCAAACGTTTCTAAAGTTTATCGGGATTATTATTATACTTGATAGCGACAGTTAAACGGTAATCATAGTTGAGCTGTGCAATTCAACGCGGGTTAATAGGTTCATTTGGGATTAAAAGCGATTCTAAAAGCATAATAGGTTGCCGTACACACAGTTCGCTTGCATATGGCCGATGAAAACGAATGAATGGAAATTTTTGCGTTGATATTATTTATAGTAAGTGAGTAATAAGCGCAATTGCATGTTCCTTTTTTCGTAACTTATTCTCCATGTGAATGGGAATGGAAAAGACATAAGAAAGTTATTTTCTCTCTCACTCTCTCTCTCTCTCTGCACTTTCAGATGCCTTTGAAAGATGTTCGCATCGAAATTTTAAACTACAGATTTAGGAATTAATTTTCTTTTTCAACTTATTCTATAAGAGCTAATGTGTGTGTGTCTTGTATAACAATTGTCGTTGTATCAGGCAAGTTAACATACACATACAATTCGTACATTTTGATTTTGGTTTTTTTTTTTTTTTTTTTGCGCTGGTGATAACAAACATAAAAACGTATTTAGAATTTTGTATATTTTGGTTTGTGGAAAAACTATTGAGAAACGTTTATCGCTAAATAATATTTGGTTTCATACATCAGGCAATATAAATGACTTGTACCTTAGGGTAAAAAAAAAAAAAAAATGAAATTCTCCATTACTGAAACATCGCATAGAAACAACAACAAGAAGCGATCACATTGCGTTAGTCACTGATCTCTTTTTTCTCTTTTTTGTTCTTAACATTCTATATACTTGTGTTACTAATCAACGAAGCGTGTATGTATGCATGTATGTTGTATAACTTGTTCTTGCTAATCTCAGCACAATTACGGTAAATACTACGGTAAATATATCTACGGTAAATATTCTACAGTAAATAATATCATTTATCGGTCGAATCTTTCACATCCCGATAGCTTTATTCCAAAAAAAAGTAGAAAGAAAGGAAAATATTTAATTTCCTTACTCTATAATATTAAGTTTTTAGAATAAAAGTCGAAATTTCTATCGTTATATCTATCGGTTGTGGTTTTTAAATAGCGAGTAAAAAACGATTTATTTTTTCTTTTATCTATGAAAATGAGAGATGGTCTCAGTTTATGTTGCTATGTACGCCTGTCAAATTTCAATATCAATTTGTTTCTGCCAAATTCGAAGCCCATAGCTTCACTTTTCTGAGTAGGACACCCGGTGGTGTTACACGAACAAGAAGACAGGGCGGCCGATGTTTACCACAAATACTACACAGTTGCCAGACAGACAGACAGATGGACTGACGAACAGACGGACATGTTGAGGTGCATTCCAAATTCAAAACTGGTCAAGAGTTTGTATACTTTTTGAGGTTTATGAAGGTTGTTTCTGTGCGTTATAAAGGTATTGAAAACAAAAATTTAAATTTCATTCACTTCAATATTGGATAGGCGTGGTCAATTTTTTCCTTTTTCGTACAGTTGCTACAGTATCGCTCGTAGAATATGCGTTTAAATTTCTATGCATTTATTTGCTATTATTTATAAGTAATGACCAAAAAACCAATTTTTCATTCTGCTTGAAAAACAGAGTTGTTCTCAGTTTACGCGGTGCCTTCGACCCATTTGGCCCATTTTTATTATCAGCCTGTGTACGAAAACTTCTAATGCTTTTTCCGAATTTAAAAGCGATAGTTTCATGTTTTCGGTCAGGAGAATGTTTACACAGGCGGACAGACAGAGAGATGAACATGCTTAAATCGATTTAGAATTTGATGCTGATCAAGAATATATATACTTTGTTGAGTCTACGAAGATTACTTTTGGGTGTCGCAAACGTTTTGACAAAATTAATATTTCCCTTATATTACGTTGATGAGGATAAAAAAAATGTAATAAAGAAAAATTATTAACTATCTCTCAAGAGTTATTCGATATCTTAAATATCTATTTTCTCATTAAGTATTATACTTATTATATATATATATATATATATATATAAAGTTTTCAACTTCCCTTTTGCTTATAGTTCGCATCATAACTCTTCGGTTTGTGAAAATTACGAAATACTTCTTTTATGTTAAAATAACAAAAGTTTTGTATTGAAAGAGAACATTTCCCAATGAACAGAGCATTTTGGAGGCGTGAGAGGAAACGCAATAATTGCGAACGTAAAGTTTTTCGTAATTTTCTAAGAAAATTTGTTTGCGAGAAGTTTTTGGAAATTTCTGATGAGAAAATCTCCTTGGCATTGAGCAATCTTAAGAATTGTGTGTATGTTTGTGTATATATATACATGTACGTGTGTATGTAAGCTTGTTTATTCTTGATCAGCTTAACATTTCATTATTGAAATTCGGCTGTATTTGCACTTTCATCTATTTGCGGTAAATTCGTGCGTGGTTCGCTCATCATACTCTAAGAATATGCAAATGCTGGTCTTTTTTATCTGTGTGTGTTCATGTGTGGACGCTTTAGATATCGCTTAAAGTGAAATAGTGATGAGTCGTCGGTTTTTCTATTTTTAAATTTTTTTGTGAATTAATGCAAAAATGTACGTAAGCATCAGTACCACACATTCTGGTTCAAACTGAAAATCGTATTTTCATTTACATACTTGTCCGTGATTTATGACATTCAAATGTTGTCCAGGATTCCGTTTCCAAGTATTTACTTCCCATTAGTAATTTAGCCAAAGAAATAAATTCGATTGACTAAAGTCGTGACTAAAGCATTAAACATCTAAGGCTATCGGCTTTATTGAAAACTCTTCCACACATGATTCTTTCACTGGATGTTCTGATTAATGCTCGGTATAGATTTTGTCTTACTGTTATTCCCACAATTCATGTTTGCTTTCTTTGAGTGAGATAATAGGCAGGTATCGTAGATGTACTCTAAAGTGAACACTTCTTCGCTTTTATAAAATGCATTTTCTACGCTTTCCATAGGGATTTGCAATACTTTCCTTATGAAAAATAGAAACAAAGAGGTTCTGGGCTCTCTTGGCATATATTCCTGATATGGCAAAGCACATAAATTGAATCAGGTTTCTTCGGCAGTTTTTGAAACAGTTCGCACAAGACACTTCACGAATAGCGAACGTTATCGAACGTTTCACTTAATCTAACGTTATTCGCTTTTCCATCTTCACATAGAGGCAGAGAGTAGAGTTTGTTTTTTTAAACAGAAACATTTTAAGTTTAGTTCTTTTTTTACGTTGGAAGCTAGTAGTAAAGGCACCTTTCCTTAGCACATATATGCTGTCTTTAGAAACGATTAAGGGCTTTGAACGTATAGCAAAACAATTACTAAATGCAGGGTCTAACAATCTAGTGGTTGTAGACTTTATTTGATTGATTGAAGTATAGCTCGTAGATACTCTCAAAAAAAAAAAAGAAAAAAAAAGACAATCAAAGTTAGATGAAGAATACAGAGGACTTATGCTCTGTTGGGCTCTTTAATATCCCATTTTCAAGAAACATTGAATCAATTGATATTGCCAAGTACACCGATGTTATCCCTAGCTTTAAGAAGTTTACAAATTTCTTCAAAAGCGCCAAAATGCTGCAAGAAAATGTTCTAGCAATAGTAGAGGAAATATTTGCGCAGCCGGATGAAATAAAGTTAACTAAAAATTCCATATCAGAGTTGAGATCAAGTCGAACAAACACCAATCCGAATGAGATGTGGACTGCTATAAGTGCAGCGCTGCCTATTTTATTTAATCTGGCACGTTTGCATCTATTATAGCACGAGCGCATAATTTTAGTTGTATATCACGTCTCAACCAGGTTTCTGTGAGCGCAATTGCTTGCGCATTTGCATAATTCAAGCTTCGAAGGAAAACGTTACAAGGCTTATATTTCACTCCTCTAACATTTCGATAACAAATCAAAGAAGGGACAAGAATATGTAGTTTTTTGAAAACCCGTGGAGCCGTTTAGGATATGCATACACTAGGCATGGATTCATTAGGTTTTCTTAACTTTTTCTTAGGTTCACATTCCTTAGTCAAGGCACGCTCAGGCCATAAGCATTCGTTTAGGATTTGTTCCAATTGTTCTGGAGGCAAAGAAGAAATTCGCGACGGTTGTGTCGAATTTATTCTGAGCGTACTTCATTTACTCAGATCTAAGAGAGCTATTGTTTTATTTCAAGACAAATCAAATAGTTATTGTATCATATATAGATTATTAACAGGGTGATGATACTTGATTCTGAGAAAGTGCTTCAGAGTGTTCGCGGACGTTTCAGGCCTAACTCTGGACAGAAACATAGATTCTCTTGTTGGAACTACAACTACCTCACAAGCATTGTTACTAATTAGCATGCATTTGGTAGCAATAGTTAACAACCATGCATGCAGAGGTTTCTATTGAATCCACTGCGTGCCGAGGGGGCTCTCCACCTTTAGTAAGAACATTCGGGGCTTTTTCTGTCATTTAACAATCGGGGCAGACATATTTGCCTGTGTCAGCAAAGTTAGCTCAGCTGACTGCCGGACTTAAATGCGCTTCTTTATGGACAGCAATAATGAAGGCTTGCACGAAATATACGCATTAGCTGGTTCTAGAGGGTTTGGTGAGATGAGGTCTGACAATGCTAGGGTTTAACCCAGAGGAACGGGTAGCCCTATTACAAGCATGCAATACCTGGTCTGAAGCAGTATCACAAATGTGACGCGGAGACAAACCTCAGGCCACATCACAAGTTGTTTTTCTTGGCGATCACTGGCACATTTTCAAGTGTTCAGATTTTTTTAACACTGGTGACTGGTGTTTATTGAATTTCTTAGTTCCTTACTTGATTGGGAAAAACCTTATTTCCCTTGGGTAAAAAAAAGGCCAGTGTCTTTGCTTATATAATTAGAGAACGAATATCGTAATCCTTCCTCAGGGTCAACGTCCGTCTCTGGCCCTCTATCGGTAAGGCCCGCACACTTAGGATGGCTAAAGCACTCACATAAGTGACAGATTGCGTACCGATTCAAAGCACTTTTACACTTCAGTATGCAGCTTTTATAAAGGCACTCCACATGAAATAGGGTTAAGGTGGCTGGTGTAACACTTTTTTCTATATCACTGCTAATTGTCATTATTTGGTGCTTATTGTTGCTGTTATCCTCGCTATAGTCGTTGCAGCGTTTGCTGCTCTTACTACTGTAGCGGATGTAATCGTTATTATTGTTATTGTTTTTGTTGTTCTGAATTGTAGTTTTTTAGTTGTTCGAGTAGTTGTCTTGTAGTTGTTTGCAGGGATTTGCTTCAATATGTCAGCAGTCCGATATATATTGTCCTACTGCGATTCATTTTCAGGAAACAACAAAATGGAATTCGAAAATATTACTAGCTATGTACTATAAAAGTATTTGACGGAAACACTCAACTGTGCAATAAGTTTTATAATTGTAGGAGAAACAAGGTAAGCACCCGCGATAATAAAATAAGAGAATTATAATTTTTGATTCAGTAATTTTACGCAGCTGTTTCGTAAAGTGATATGGGATTTCCAAATAGATAAATGTGCCGTCAAACACCCGGAAAGTGAATCAAGTAAATACACATTAATACACTTACGATTATTATCGCTGGGACTGTTGAGTGTCCACACTGTTATTGTTGCCGATTTGATTGTGGTTGCTATTGTTGTATATGATGCTTAATTGTCTACGTTATCTTTAATGTTCTATTTGTTATTGATGTCAGTGTAACACTATTGTTTCACCCATCACCGAACGATGAGGAGTATATTCATTTTGTCAAAACGCTTGCAACGCCCAGAAGGAATCATCAGAGACCACACAAAGTATATATATTCTTGATCAGCATCAAATTCTAAATCGATTTAAGCATGTCCATCTGTCTGTCCGTCCGCCTGTGTAATATCTGTTGTAAACATTCTCCTGACCGAAAACATGAAACTATCGCTTTTAAATTTGGAAAAAGCATTAGAAGTTTTCATACACAGGCTGATAATAAAAATGGGCCAAATGGGTCGAAGGCACCGCGTAAACTGAAAACAACTCTGTTTTTCAAGCAGAATGAAAAATTGGTTTTTTGGTCATTACTTATAAATAAAAGCAAATAAAGGCATAGAAATTTAAACGCATATTCTACGAGCGATACTGTAGCAACTGTACGAAAAAGGAAAAAATTGACCACGCCTATCCAATATTAAAGTGAATGAAATTTAAATTTTTGTTTTCAATACCTTTATAACGCACAGAAACAAGCTTCATAAACCTCAAAAAGTACAGAAATTCTCGACCAGTTTTGAATTTGGAATGCACCTCAACATGTCCGTCTGTTCGTCAGTCCATCTGTCTGTCTGCGCAACTGTGTAGTATTTGTGGTAAAAATTCTCCCGTTAGCGAAAATGAAAAAAGCGCTTACAAATTTCCCAAAAAGTTTGAAAGTGACTTAAATTTTTCCAAGGACACGCCTATGCGACAAAAATTTTTATTTTGGAAATAGAAAATAGTCAGCCACGCCCACTCCGGATTATTGAGAATGAAAGTGTAATTCTTTTGCTTTTTTTAAAGATAACGGTGATGGGTGTAAGAGATTCGGTTCCGATCTAATATAATTTTCTTGCTTGTTGTTGTTGTTGGTGTTGTTTATTTTCCCTTTTCTTTTCCATTTACAATTAACATTAATATGGCGTATTCCGAAATTCTAATTAGTTTCAGGGACAAAGATTTAAATCAAATATTATGGTCATTGTCGGAGCTGAAGTGTAGCATATTTTTAGGATCTTTGCAGGTCGTTACATGAAAAAGTCATCAAAGTGCTGCAGAAGCAGGTTATATCACTATATGGACATATAAAGTAGAATTTTGCAAAAAAAAACAAGACGGTTGTCTGTAACATATTCCCTGGACTTATTGAGTACGTATTATGATTTCATTTATAGTAAACATAAGATTGATTAGAGATCTGATAAATTCTATTACATTTTGACCCGAATTGATTATGTTCGACCGTCGTTTTTAAGAACGATTCGGATCGTAAAACTTAAGATTGAAAGCTAAGTCTTGCGTAGCTATGGACAAGTATTGCATTTCCAAATACCTTCGCAATAATTTGAAAACCTAAGAAGATGAAAAAAGAGAATATTTAAAATATTATTTTCTTGCCATTTGTAACTTCGAAGTTAAGCACAGTCCCGCTTAAAAGTTGAGTGTAAAAATGATTTCTATCAGTCACTTAGTTTTATGCTCACACCTAAAAAAAAAAAAACATATTTCACGTTTATTACATGTTTGCTAGAATCGATTCAATTTATCGATCAATCGATCAATTTATTGCTTGTTTCGCCCGAGACCACTTGTGGTATATTAAGTTTGCGCAGATGTACACATGATCTACAAAAGGACTTGAGATAGATCCGCATTTTATTATACCAATCGATTCATAATTACTTTTTAAACCGATCTAAGCTTGTTCGTCCGTCTTTTCATCTTCTATCTGTCCACCTACAGGCCGCACTTTGAGAATGGTTCGAATCGCACCACTTGCTCGACCGCTTTCTATATAACGTCTTATTTTGAATTCGTTATTAATTTATTTTATGTTTTAAACCAAATGGCGAACAGCATTTAACTTTATGCTTATAATGCTTTTACTTCCTTTTATTTAAATTGAACACACACACATTTTTAGTAATTACGAGTTCTATACATTAACGTAAGTTTATTTATCATTGCGAACAAGTTTTCGTAGATGTATTTGTAATTTTTCGATGAAGGCGAGCAAAGTTCAAATCTGTTATACCCAAACTGGGCCCATTTTTGTTTTGCAATCAAAACAGTAGGTATTTTAATATCATATACTCTATGGATCTCAGTAAATGATTCCCTGGATATTAATACAGCTTTCATAAACATTGTCTCAATTACGATTGGAAGAACAACAACAAAATTTCTATTCGTATATATGTGTTACATAGAGAATCTCAACAAAATGGATACAAACTGACTTATAAACACTTATTATCAAACAAAAGTCAACTTTAGCTTCAAGCATTACACTTAATGCGAGTGGAGAAACACATATGTAATCAATGTCTCTATCTTTACACTTTTTAGGGAAGAAAGTCACGTGAGACGTTAGAGTACCTCGTTGCCTCCGCAATGATGTGTGCGAAAATCGTAAACTGATTTTTTTTCATGAATACATTAAAATGCTATAATTAAATCTATGACTTACATGGTTACAAACCAACTACGTAATGTGCATACACACAGTAACACACAGATGTTGAAATGTATGATCATACTGTTTGATTTACACGCATGAATGCGATGTTACGTGATATAGACTGTGTTGTTCATGTTCGTCAGGAGGGTGTGTTAACTAATTTATCTGATACAACAGAGGTTTTTCTATAAATTGTCATTCTTCCGGTTTCTCTTTCCTTCTATCTATTTATGTGTCTCTTGTACTCCCTTTCATAGAATAAGGAAAACATAAAACGCCAAATGTGTCCGGAGACCAATTTTTTTTTTTTTTTTTTTTTGTGAATGAACGTTTCTAGTCTATGCGTGTGTGTGTGTGTGTTTATGTGTGTTTTTGCGAGTACAAATATATTGGTTTGTTCAAACTAACCATTCAATCTCATTTACATATATGCAGACATGTGTTTAACGTATGTATTTGTGCACTGATATGGGTGTGTGTGTGTGTGTGTGTATGTGTGCGTGTATTTGTTTACGTTTAGGAATATGTAAACACGCATCGAGTTTGTTTTACAATTTGTACAAATTTTACTTCATTGTTTGTGCGTTCACATACATACATATCCATACGTTCAGTGTATATAGAATCCGGAAATTAGGATTTTTTTTTTTATTTTTTTTTTTTTTTATGTAAATTGAGGGAATACTGCTATCCGTGTGCTATCTAAACCTCTTTTGTTATGTTACACTCTTAAGCTCCTTGCGATTTGCATAATCGAAAGATGAGTTGGCCAAAAAGTCTTTTTATTTCAGACAAAATTTCGCCTGTTGAACGCTGAAGAAAACCTACGGGATATAAGACAATTATTATGTATAGACGGTGTACAACTTTTAAATAAGCCGGCATCTTAGTTGAAGTGAGAAAAGCAACGAGAAAATCAATAGTTGTTAAGGTTTCGGCTTATATTGGTGAATGTGTGGTACAGGTAACCCTTCTATAACACAATTTATACGTCTCTAAATAGTCCGGCATTGTAGGTAATCGTATTATATGAGATCAGAAACCAGTAGAAAAACGAAGACTAATGTTTTAAAAGCTACCGCCGAATACCGTGTTATAGGAGAGTTACATGTGTAACTAAGCTAATCACCAATTGTGTTAGTAAGTTGCTTATCCAAGTGTCGTATTCCTTTTGGAAGTTGCAAAGCAAGCTTCTAGTCTCTCGGAACAAAGAATGTGTACTTCGTTACTATAACAACAACAATTGAGTAAACACTTTGAAGACAAGGACGCAAATGGTATACTTACGAGAATTTCCTAAATAGCATTCTAACTGAAATTTTGACGAGAAAAGCTTATCGGCGCATAACTACTTTCTAAACTATTTAACGTTTTGTACCGTTATGTTAAAAAGTAACGAACAAGAACATTATTTATCTGCTATAAATTCTGTCTAACTCTTGTCTGTTTCCGAAGTTAAAGCTAAAGCTTCAAGTAAGGAAACCTTAGTCGAGGCCCCACGGCATAGTTAGCAATCCTTATGTAATATATATATAGAAAGTTAGCATAAGTATAGCGGTGACCTTGAATAAATTTCGAACATAACAGAATGTATATATAATTCCGTATACTTTTTACACAATATATGTATATGTATATAAGTGTGTAAGTGTGTGTGTGTGTGTGTGCGTGCGTATATACGTCCCTATGCTATGTTAGTGAATATGAAATGTACAATGAGAATATTAAAATTTTTGTATCAGGAGAGTTTTCGGCAGTCAATCGCACGCAAAATGCAAACATGAAAGCTATCAGTACCGCACTATATCTGATGATGACGATGATTTTGTTGATTTCGAGTTAGTTGTCATGACTGACTGACACAAATGTACATCAACTGACAGCTACTACGACATCATTTTATCCTGCACGGAGTGCCGTTCTACACAAATGTTCAGAAAACGATACAGACGAAGAAGGAAAATGAAAAACGAAAAACCAGTGAAAAAGTTGTAGTCGAATTCTAAATATCATTTATTTCTTGCATGAAACATACAAATATTTCAACAGGAAAAGTTCACGCCACATGATAACTTGGCAGTACCGGGTGTCCGTCCTCCACTTTAATTTCGATGTCTTAGTAGATTTTTAAATGCACATGACTTAGTTCTCTCAGACATTGAGAGATTCTAGTAATGTTTTATAAAATTTCCCGTTAAATATTGATCGGGGTATAGCGGAAAAGGAATAATAAATTTAATATACTTTCGTATGCGGATAATGGAAATTAGAAAAAAAAAAAAAATAAATAAATAAATAAAAATGAGTAAATGCAATCAACATTGGCATGCCTTCTTTCATCAGTGCGGTAAAAATCTGTGGGCACAAATGCCAAAAGTACAAAACATGTACATATATTTTATGTTGAACGTACACACACACAAGCAGCAATTCAGCAATTCATCAAACAGCCAACAGTGATGGTTTATTTGTACTCTTTCTAAATAAGTAGATGGACATAAACTGGAAAAACATTGCTATCCATCCTTTGGCAACGAAATTCATGTACAGCATATAAGCAGATAGACTCTGCAGACATACTCTAATGCAGCATCATACACAAATTTATTTATAGGCATTTTTCATAGATCAACCCATATAACAGTTTGGGAAACTTTTTAAATGCGTACGAACGATTAAGAGAATAATTTTCAAAGTTATTGCAAGTGATTAATTATCTGCTTAAGCACGACGTGCAGAGGGCTAAAATGACTTTTCTAACCTGCACAGAATTCGGTATAAAATTTACGAATCTATCGCCATTCGTCAGAAGTATGAATTTACTCTCCATCGACTAAATCTACTGCGTAATTAATTGTAGAAATTTTGAAATAGAAAACATAAATAATCCCCGATATCGAGAGGATCTTGATTGTCCATCATGTCAAAACATTTCTTGTTAAGTAAGCAAATTAATGCCTTGCCAGTCACTTCTCTCCATTTGCAAACAAATTTTATGCGCTATTTATTTTTAAATAACTTATGCCACACGTATTACTATACGTCTTGAATTAATGATGATTTCGTCGAGTTTTGCATATAGAAGTGTCGACTTTTATCTAGAACTTGTAAATGATACCAAAGTTTTGCATAATAAATAAAAACAAAAGCAGTAAGCGTAGATTAAAGAAAAAAACAGCCTACGAGTCAAAAGTACGTAACCATCAAGCACAACTTCAGCTATGTTGATCAAGAAATAAAATTTTTATTTTTATTTTGAGATTAATAAAAATATATGTAGTGCAGCAATGAAGACAAGATGGAAACACTAGTTCTGTGTATAAGTTTTATATAATTTTTCTCGATTTCTTTTTCTGAGTCGTTAAAAGATCTGGAAAAAAAGCCCAAATTGTAGAGAGTACTTATTGAGGTACCACATAGCGTTACTGCCAAGTCGATGGTCGGACGGATTCGAATTTCAGTGCAGTAGACGATACTTTGTACTGTGTATCTATATATATATATACAGTTACTTAGACTTACGCGTTCGCCTTCAAAACTAAAATATTTTACACGTTTTTCTGTACCCCTTACTGTGCTTACTTCTAATTGATATTCTTTGCTAGAATGTTGTCGTTTTTAAGCTTTAGGGGACTGACACAATGATGCGTTATTCACATTTTCGGCTTAAAAATCCCCAAGTGGTGGCAACAATGGAAAGCTGCCTTACCATAGTATTTGCTTAGAAAGAGTGAGCAAATCGAGATAAATGTGAGTAAAAACATATGGTCTGAGAGGTAAAAGTAAAGCATTCAACACAAATGTAAACGTGTAAAATATATGAAAACAACTTAAGTTTTTGATAGGTAGATAGAAGTAAGGAATGAAAAAAATGTATTTAAAAGTAGGGGCACTAACTCAGTTCCGTGAAGTAAAAGAATCAAACGTTGGATTGAAAGCACACCCAACTCCTTTTTTACACGGTAGGTGCGTTCCTTAGAAAATTGTGCTAAAAAAAAATTTTTCAAAAAAATGCATGCGACATATAGTAATAATAATGTTAATAATGTTCCACAACATTACAAAATCGCGTGCGACAAGAAAACTCTAAATATTTGCCTAAAGAAGCGTGCAAAAAAAATCATAATGGAATCATCCATGTCACATAATTATACAACAAAAATTGTTCACTTTTATTACAAAAAAAAAAAAAAAATAAAAATAAAAATCCATAAGTACAACATATAAAAATTGAAATCGGAAATAAAAATCAACTTCGAAATTATTCATCGCTATCTGATAACGTGCTTGCATGCTTTTTACGAGCCGGATCAAAAATGCAATTGGCAGTAAATATGCCAGATATGTGTAGCACACCTGTCGGATTTGATTCAAACGAATAATTGCGTTCGTTAGTGGCAGATGAAGTCACTAACACATGTGTGGGCATAAATCGACCCATTTCTGATCGCGGTATTCCCACAATTGTAATTAAAACACTGTCGAAATTGAAATTAAAAAAAAAAAATCTTTTTCCGATTCATGCTGGAACAAAAAATTCGATTGAAAAAATATTGATCTAGTTGTTGAGTCGTGTAATTTCGAAATCGGTTAAAAAAAACCGTATAAAAAAAAATGTTGACTATAAATTGCATTTGTTGCTTGTTTTTCTCCTCGTATAAAATAAAATCAAATAGATCAAAATCAAAATTTCAAATTGAATAACGTTAAGAAGACTTATATTAATACAAAATAAATGTTAATTAAGTGAATAAATTTAAAATTTAAAATAAATTGTCTGTAAATTTTTTTGTTTTGTTTTATTACTTCGTATACGCAAAAAACCCTACGATTTGCCTATTTCCCTAAAAATTTCCCAAAAAGTCGGCAAAGCTCAAGTCACATCCCGAAAATAGGAATAACGGATCATTATATCAATCCCTTTAGAGTTAAATTAGTTCGCTCATAATTTCAGCCGAAAAATATTGTAAGAAACTGCTCGCTTTGATCTTCGGGTTTTTGATCGATTATCTTCTCCCTAATGTTGTAATCAAAGCCTTTAATCTGAATACGGTAGCTTCACTATATATTCACTATATAAAAAAAAAAAAAAAAATATTTACAATTCTCTTCAGTGTAAATTGCAAAAATATTACTTCTATGTGTAGACTTTTCCTACTCGGAGAGTGCAGAACGATTAAGGAAAGAGACTCAGAGTTGCATTGAATGTATTTATAATCCAGCAACGAAATCCTGACAATTGTTAGTAGCAATTGATCTCGATTTGCATGGTGATTAAAGTACAAATTTACGTCACCGATATTTCCAGAAAGTATTCCGTAATTTAATTATATATTGAATCTTGACATCAAAGAAACAAATTTACTTAATTAATTAAGTAAAAATTTGTATTTTCTTCACTCATCCAAGGTTTACGTAACGTAAAGTTAAGACCTGTATGGTAGGACTTCAATGCATGTATTCCTAGTTTGCTCGCTCAGTTATGCAGGTTTGAGACTACTTCGGACATTCTCAGAATGTTTTGAACAATTTTTAGCTCTGTTTACTTTTTGACATTTAATTATGAGTAGAATTCATGCAAAAATTAGAGAAGAGTTGAGTGACCTTTTCTAGCTAATGGAATTTTCGTGCCGTTCTTTCAGTTCTGCCCGGCTTTTATATAATTAATGAATTTTATTACTATTGGAGCGTAATATTAATGCTTTATTACATTTGTTTCACATTTATTATTGGCAACTAATCGACAAATTCCCTTTAGGCCGTTAAACTTATTCTGGAAAAATTTGCAAGGGACCTGAATAATGTCATGAATTTCGACTATTGATCAAAATCTTGGAGTTAAACGTTCACATCGACAATAACTTAAGATAGGCAGGCTCATGAATCGTTTTATAATATGATTTGAAATCTATGGGAATTGCATTTGAGTTGAATTGCTGAAGTTCTGTGGAGGTTACGAGTGCAATTTGGATATCACGTCTGTTCCATTCTAATGAAAGATGATTCAAACCAAGATTTTCTAAGGAGCATTTTCTGCTTTCCTTTTTATTATTTCCGGTTCTGCTTTTATTGTTATAACATTAAGATAACAAAAGTAATGTTAACACGTAAGAAACTTATTTTCAGCTGTGACTGAATTTCTTACACCCATCACCATTGTCCTGTTATTGTAGAATAATTCTGTGAAAACATATATCCTGTATCTGTTGTAGTTTATGCGGAATGAGTAAAAAAAAAAAATTTTCTATTCCCTTTGAAAAACAGACGTGTTTTCAGTTGACCTGATGCTGTGCGCATGCCCTTCGACCAAGAACTTCCAATGCTTCTGCCAAATTTAAAGTGGACAGCTTCATTTTTACGGTCAGGAGAATATTTAAAACAGGCATAACACAGTCGGACAGACGGACACACATAAATCAATTGAGAATTTGATGCTGATCAAGAATATGTATGTACTTTGTGGAGTCTCTGAAGACTCCTTCTGGGCGTTGCAAACGTTCGGTGATGGGTATAAAAATATATATAAAGAATTTCCTACATACATGAAGAATGCGTTCCTCTTGTCATTTATTTTAATAAACTTAATAGAAGATTTGCAAATCTCTGAATTCAATTCAATCAATTTTTATAACCTACAATATGTGTATCAATACTAAGGATTTAGAAAATGCTAAGTTTAAATGTTTTGCAATATAAGACAAGATAAAATGTTATAAGCGGATAAGACCGACTAATAAATTCCTTACACCGCTTCGCTTACTACAATTTTTCACTTATTTCAGTCACAATTTATCAAAGATCACATCGTGATGTGTATAAAGCTAAGCAAATGCCTACTTTTGATAAACTTCATATATTTTTGTGACAAAGTAATAAAGACGAGATCTTGTTGCCATATAAAAAAGCCATGATTTTCAAAAGAGTGCTTATATGAAAAGGAATCTCGTAATCAAAACCTATAACAACGACCACAGGAAATTGAAGGGCTCATGATCGATGAAAGCGCGTTCAAATCTCTCGATACTTTTGGGCACCGGCTTAATGTGAGCTGTATTGTACTTAGGTGTAAGTGTATGTAGGATAAGAGTTGCAAAGAAATAGAAGATATTTTTCCGTCAATCAAGCCCTTGCAGCCTTCTCACCCATACTACCGGGAATCAACGTTGTTCCTCCGAAACTACCCGTCTATGAAATAATTCACCATCTGTGGCCTTCCCCGCCCTGCCCGATGTTTCCACTTTCAAGTCGAATGCACACATACTTTCTCCTTTTGTCTCCCCCGATATACGATAAGTCTTTCTAGGCACTATTTTGACCGCCATCAATATATCTCGAAGACACAAAAATACTTGGACAGACGGACAGACATTTGATTCAATAAATAAATCTCAATCAATTATTGTTACATTAACAACATGTCTGATCTGTCTCAAGTTCTTCAAAGCGTTGCACACACTCATACAAACTTAAGACACTATCTTCCCACAAGTACTATAGAGCGTATGTAGCAAGCAAGAATTTTTATTCGTTTTGTTTCGACTCGACTCACTTCTCAATTTTCTACTGTACATATATATGTTTAACACGTTCGCGGACGTGAATGCTATAGCATTCAATTTCATAGTGATACAAAATGACGTGAATGCTATAGCATTCAAATTTTAAAGCCAATTTTTGTTCATTTAATTTCATGTAACCTTAAGTTTTTATAATTAATATACAGTTCAAAGTAATGACCAATTGATTCATTAAGTACTTTCTTAATTTTTTTTATTTTTCTCCCTGTTTTTACAATTTTCCTTAAGCCGGCACATTGAGTAAACTAGAAGTGTAATACTTGACGTGAATGCTATAGCATCTATATTTCGTAGAATTCTCACAGAGAGTTGACTGCATCATTGTGCATTGTAAATGCTTAGACATTTCATTATCTGCTTCAGTTAGACATTTGAGTCCCAGACGGTTTTCAAAAAAAACACTGTCGAAGAATCCCAGACAGTCTTTTTTTTCTCATATATTCTATGAATGAATGCTATAGCATTCACGTCATCCTAGTTGAAAAATATGATGTTTATTGTCGTGGATGTTATACCATTCATTTCATATAACAGTTAAAATACGATTCTCTGACTACTCTTTAAATATGTGTATAATCAGATTTTCGATATTACAACTAGTTTCAAAAATAATTGTCTGTCTATTTTTGCAACTCCCTGAAATTTTTTGCGTCCGCGAACGTGTTAATGCTATGTGTTTACATGAAAGGAAAAACCAAAACCGAAGCGAAAACCATTCCATATTCCATCTTATCTTAGGATCTATGCTTTTCTAGGCCAAGTGCTCTGACTTTGTTTTTAATGCAGAGATAGTATTATGAAACCACCTAAGATGCAGCATAAAATTGTAAAAAAAACTTTTATTTTGCGTTTCGAGATCACAATTTCCAAAGAAAAGGTTTAAAATCGTCGTTCTTTTAGTATGCAGAACGATGCAGAAAGAGAAAGATGATTAAGTAGATTCCATTATTGGCATCGATCAGAAATATACGTAAGCTTTTGCGTAGTGGACAAACATTTGACAAATCTAATCTTTATGATGGAAGAGCGTAATATGCAACGGATCCCACCACGATTGACGCATGTATCTTGATTTAGTTCCTTTTTAAATGTTCTGAGATTATAAAAAGTGAAGAAAAAAAAAACAAAAGAAAAATAAGTATATCATTGGAAAAGACAAAAGAGGAAAGAAAAAAAAGAAAAAGAAAAAGGAAAAAAAAACGAATAACAAATACTTGACCTAAATTTGAAATTTAAACTGAGAGCCAGAAAATGAAAAGATGGATGAATCGGTTTGTGATTTTCTAAAAAATAAAAAAAAACCTCTGGCTAACTCAAGGCAGGAAATAAATACGTACGACCGGTGAACGGAGAGGAACAGTAATAATATAATCTATAACAATTACGAACAACGATAAAGTAGAGTTCGAAAAAACACAACAAATTAAGAAAATCAATGACTTGTAATAAAAAAGCTTTTCGAACGAAAATTTTACTTATCTATCATCTCAAATGATAAATATACACATCACCGAGACTGTGGGACGTATTTATTGACCATTCAAAAATATTTCTACAATAAGCTTTTCATCTGTAGAAAATTTTAAATTGTTGACAGCTATATTTATACCCTACACCGCTTGCGCTGCGGGTGCATGTAACAAGCAGAAGGACTTAAGATAGACTCACTTTCGATTATACCGATCGATCGATTCATGGTCGTTTTCTCGATCGATTTAAGCTTGTCTTGTCATGTGTCTGTCCATTTGATATCTATGTTCCAAAGTGTGTAATAATTTTTATTTACTCATTTATTTAGTTTAATAAAGTTCTTTAAACATTAAACATCAGATTATGGTCTCAAGCCATCAAATCTTAAAGAAATTATCTGATAAATCCGGGGAGTTTTACAAAATATTCATGCGACAATATTAAATTTCTCGGGAATTTCTATTACTGCATCCTATAGAAGGGCTGCGCGGGAGGGAAAATTTTTACATATGGAGACACTAAGGGAAACCATGCCCTGTGATTAAAGGGTGTTGGAAAATCATTTTGGATGGTTAGGATTTAGTTAAATGGAATGAAATCAGTGGATTCTTGGACTTTGGCCACACTCCTCGTTCAGTGACACTTTTATATGAATGATATCGTGATACGAGCATTGAAGGTAAAATCTAGGCTTTCTGGATATACTGAAAATTTTCAGCCCATGACAATGCCTAGAGAGAATTCAAAGCAGGAGCTGATGCTTGACATGATGAAAAATTTACTGCTTCAAGATGTTAAATTTAATATGAAAGAAGAAAAAAAATGGCAGCATTTTACTCAAAAACTACAAAACATGTCGGCCATTTTGTTAGAAATTGTCCAAATAAAATACAAAAAAAAGTAAAGGCAAGAAAAATTAATAAAGACTACGTGCTCATTGCAGTGAATGGAAACAGGTTGTTGAGTGCGAGAAAAATAGGATGAATATATAAGCGGTAGCGCAAATTTCAATTCTACTGAACTGTTCATAGACTCAGGTGCTAGTAGTCGTATGACAAGCAACAAAAACCTCCTGAAAAACGTAATGATCGTAACTGTCAATAAGAAAGAATTTTCCGTTAAAAACATTGACAGTACAGGTATGTCTCTCCTTGAATAAAAATCAAAACGCCGAATACGTGCTTCGACTATACATAAATTTTGTTCGCGGTCCGGCACATGACAAAGATTAGAAAAAAGTTTAGAAAAGTTTGGTAAAAACGAACCCATATGGCTATGACAACGATTTACAATGGCTTATATCGATTAAACTGCATATACGTCGTTGCAACAAATCGCTTGATGAGATTACCAGACCGCTCTATGTCTCGTCTAGCTTTCAGATTTCAAGATCACTCTTTATCCGCCTAAGAGGTGTTCGCCTTTGCATATTTTTGCACGTTGCAGTAACGCAATAAAGCATAAATTTATGCCGGCAGTTGATGTGTTCTCATCTCAAAACGTTATTAAATACCGAAGTAAGAGAAGTAAGAGAATAAATTTCATATTATTCTCATTGCACATAATCAACGTTTAATTCGGTGGCCACAGCGTTTAAATTCCTTATAACATAGTTATGTTACATTTACTTGTCCACTAGTGGTTCGTCATTCTTAATGTGTGTGATTTTTTCTATTCCATTTGGCAAAAAACAAAAAAAAAAAAAAAAAAAAAGGAGAAACACGACTTCATCATACACACATATAAGCTTCTCTTGTCACAAAGGACTTAAATGTACATATGTTTGCTTATGCATTGAAACTTTACTGCTGTTGCTACTTTTGCGACTGGTTTCACTTGCTGCATACTGCAGTTGTGTGTGTGTGTTAACAGCATAAAAAAGGACGTTTTAAAACGAACAGTCTCACAGTATCGCACATTTGAACAGTTTGTTGTCCCCTTAGTGCTTATGCTTTTAAGTTTCATATAGAACCGAGAGAAAGAAAGAAAGGACAAGAGAGAGAGAGAGAGAGAGAGAGAGAAAGAGGGAGAAAGAGGGTGGGGGTGAGGGGAAGCGTGTGAAAAAGCCATACATGCACTTTATGGTGAATCTTGTATTACCCACCGTCGACGACAAATATAACGTCGCGTAACGGTAACGTGTTACCTACGAGTACATAACTTTCACATATATTTTTGATATCAAATTGCAAACCAATACCTTTTACGTACCTTGTACATTAATGGAATTATCTTAAAAACTCTTGCTTTCCTAGTTATTTTCAAATCTTCGGCTTCTTTGCATATATCTATGAGTGGATTATTATATAGAAATCTATCAAAAATGTATGAACCAAATATCAGTTTTATACTATAATTTTGATAAGTTGTTAATTCAACAACAAGAATACAATTATCAAACGGATGGATAAGCAGATGAGATAGAAGACCGAGATCGATCTAGAATCTCTAGCTTCCTACGCATATATTAATCTTCTATTTATCTCATCTATCTCTCATATTGGTTTTTAAGTCTTGCAAACGTACAGACAAAATTCGCGTAGCTCGACTTGTGGAAGATACGAATGCAACCCTATATCCATGTATAAGTATAAATATTTGATGAATAGTTTGTGTGAATAAGTTATAGTATGTTGGTCAAAAGTTTTTTTCATTTGACGTGCACTTTAACTGTTTTATGCAAGCATTCTCATGCATTTTTTAAAATGCAGCAGAATATTTTTTTTTTATAGCTATTGTTTGAATGTATTTTACATAGTCTGTAATGTGAAAGCAAGTAAAAAAGGAAAGAAAGCAAAACTGCTTACTGCCTGGGGGTGTAATCTTGAGTATGAAATACTTGAGATAAATGTTTCGAAGTTGCAATTTCTTATTCATTACGAAATTGTAAGATAAGTACTCATTACCGTCCTTACTCATGGGCTTGGTATATAAATAAATATGACAGATCGATATGTTGTTCATGTCAGCTTATTAATGAAACAAGAAAACTTTCAAAATAAAATTATTTCATTTTTTATATGATGGGTGTATTCATTTTGTCAAAATGTTTGCAACGCCCAGAAGAAAGCTCCAGCGACCCCACAGAGCACATACATTCTTAGCTGGCATTAAATTCTTAAACGATTTAAGTATGTCCGTCCATCCATCCGCACATACATTCTTAACCGGCATTAAATTCTTAAACGATTTAAGTATGTCCGTCCATCCATCCGTTCGTCTGTGCAATGTCTGGTGTAAACATTCTCCTCGCCGCAAAAATGAAGCAACCGACTTCAAATTTGGCAGAAATCGGTCGAAGAACGCGCCTACTGTAGCATGTAAACTGTTTTTCAAAAGCAGTAAAAAGTTGGTTTTTTGGTCATTACCCAAGAAACAAAAGCAGAGAGATCTGCAAAAATTTGACCGTATATTCTACGGTCAATGTTGTAACATTTGTGCAAAAATGGAAAAATTGACTGCGCCTACCCAATATTATGGTGAATCAAAATTTAATCTTTTTTTTCAATACATTTATAGCGCGCAAGAGCAAGCTTCGAAACCCTCATAAAATATATAAATTCGGCATCTACTCAAGCATGTATGTGTATCTATCTGTCCATCCTATAGATAGACCCACCCAGTTATCACTTTATATTGCATATAAATTTCCACTTACGTTTTGTAAATAGAAAAAATCAGACAGTACGGAAATTTAGTTATTTTGCTTTTTATTTTACTTTCTTTTGAGGGTAACGACGATGGTTATAAAAGATTCGTTCAGGAACGAATATAATTTTCTTACTTACTACTCTTTATTGTTCACGTGTTTGTCAATAGACAAGAGAGAAGTATTCGTTTTGCCAAAACGTTTGCAACACATACAAAGAAGCTTCGAGAAGCGTTTGGTCGCTCTACGACTTTCTGTCTGTAGGTCTGATCAAACATATTACCGTTCGACAAAATTGAGAAATCAATTTAATATTTGGCATAAAGTTCAAAGTTGATGCAGCCATTAAGAATGGGCCAAATTGTTCAAAGGACATGTCACAAATTTCACCGATTTGAAGATAGCCCACCCCCAAGATAGGCCACATTTTTTTCTAGGTTTGTAGCTTTATTAAGGAACAATTAACTGCGTAGTGAAAAGAACCAATAAAATAAGTAATTATTAAAGATAACAAGTAAGAAAATTAAATTCGGTCGGGACTGAATCGTTTGTGCCCATCACCGTTTAGCCCCCAAAAAAAAACAAAAGAAGTAAAAGAACAAAATTCTCATGCTCTATACTAGGGAATCAAAATAAAATTTGTTGTCTTAGAGGTGTGTGTGTCCTTTGAACAGTTTAGGCCATTTCCAAATTCTTTTGCAAATATTACAAAGTTGCACAAACAATTCGATGGACACACAAATAGACCGACATGTTTAGGTGCATTCCAAATTGGAAAGAATTGGGACAAGAATTTATATGCTTTATAGGGTTTTTGAAGCTTTTTTCTGCGCGTTATAAAGGTATTGAGAAAGTAATTAAATTTTAATACACCATAATACTGGGTAGGCGTGGCCAATTTTTTTTCACTTTTGTACATTTATTTGCTATAGGTTATAAGCAATAAGCAAAAATCAATTTTTCATTCCTTTTGAAAAACAGAGATGTTCTCAGTTTATGTCGTGCTTCCACTGATTTGACCCATTTTCAATACCAACCTACGTGCAACAACTCCAAATGTTTCTGCAAAATTTGATAGGTTTATTTTTGCGGCCAAGAGAATGCTTACAACAGATATTATGCAGACGGACAGACGGACATGCTTAAATTAATATAGAATTTTATGTACACACTTTTTGGGATCTCTGGTGCTTCCTTCTGGGCGTTGCAAACGTTTTAACAAAATGAATATACCCCTCACTCTTCGGTGTTGGATATAAAAAATGGTACGAACCATATACACATCCTAACCTAACCTAAGCCTTTTATTATGGTTATAAAACCGAAACACTAGGCTATTGCAACTAACTCTCATAGACAGTTATAGGGCAAACACTGTACGTGTGCAATGCACAAATTGAGTTATGACAACGTTCAGAAACATAACGTATTGCTCCAGGTTTTTAACACATCTTAAAAAGCTATCAAAAAACCGGAATTGCATTAATTCTTTACAATTGTTTTGATAATTAGTTTATGGGGAGGAGATGTATGGGGGATTTTGACTGCAATAAATGCTGAGCATAGGAACGCCAGTAGATTTTTCAGATAGCTTTACGGCATAACACAAAGTATGATTTCGTTCTTTACTTACGTTTGTTTGTATTTTTAATTTTTGCGTAGTTTTTATTATCGTTTTGTTATTTCTTCAATATCGTCCAATTATCAATTACCTTAGCCAAGGTGGTGAGTCAAGTGTGAAGACGGAGCAATTCTTGGATAAGACAAATATGGAAAGTACGCGTGGGGGACTAACTTTAAGTTAGTGAAAATTTGTGCACAAATATGCGATAATCCTCCACGCCCATCTAACCTTATAGAGAATCAAAATTTCACGTTTTCTCGTTTTTTTTTTTTTTCTTTTGTTAGTTCAGGCGTCGGCCAAAACTGCACATAATATACTTGCTCGCTTAAGTTCGATTGTCAAATTGACTCAGAGACATCTAAACCCCGTTTGAATATTCTACGTTATCTTTTACTAGTTTTAGAATTTCAATGGCGACGCAGTCCAGACTGTAAATTGCTACCTGTTTACATCCAATTCGAATCGACTCTAGTCGGTTTTGTTCGATTCAAATCGGTTGTGTTTTCCCCTTTTAAGCTTTTGAAGATTGAATACAATGAAAAGAATGGGTAGACCACGGACTGGCAGATAGATTGAAATTGATTCAGAAAATTACATCGAATACAATCGATTAGTATCAAAAAAAAAAAATAAATAAATAAATAAATAAATAAAAATAAAAATAAGAAAAAAATAAAAAAAAATAAATAAAATAAAATAAAAAATAAAAAAAAAAATAAAAAAATTAAAATAAAAAATAAAATAAAAAAATTAAAATAAAAAAAAAAAAAAAAAAAAAAAATTAAAATAAAAAAAAAAAAAAAAAAATTAAAAAAAAAAAAAAAAAAAAATAAAAAAATTGAAATAAAAAATTAAAAAAAAAATAAAAAATAAAAAAATTAAAATAAAAATAAAAAAAAAAAATGGGTGTAACTCAAGTCTGCTATGATGTCGCAAGCATTCGTACAAACTTAACCGATCCTTACGTACATAGACAGTAGAGCAGTATAAGTAGGTAGAATATTAAAATTTCATCATAACTGGCAATAAATCAGTGACGGATATCAAAATTGCCGAACGAAAGCGAATGGAATGCTTTTACTGCTTCATATTTATTCCATTAAACATATGTAACATAGTACGTTAGGCAGATTACAATATTTAATTTAACTTAGTTGCTTTCAACTCATCAGTGTATTATAATACATTAACTTCATTTTATATACTAGATAGGGAGAGAGAGAGAGAGAGAGAGAGAGAGAGAGAGAGATCACCTCGAATATGAAATTGATGATTTTATCCAAAGAGATATTCGCATTGATTTATATGCATATATAAATGTATCTCTGCGTAAGCATATTTATTATATGTATATGTATATGTATACATATATATATATATATATGTATACATATATATTTACATATGTTCTTATATGATTGAATGCGAACATACATGATTGTGAAGCTTGTATTTGCTTTTCGTTTGAATGCTTCAATACATCTAATGTAGAAAGAAGTTTTCATACTATTCTTTATATAGCACTATATGTGCTATTCTATGCATATTTGCTTTTCTTTATTTGTTTTCACTCAACCATATTCGATATGGTTATGATTTTACAAAATAAAATATAATTGTGTTGTAAATCTTACCCAAAAAATAGATAGCGAATGAAAGAAGGAATAAAAGCTTTCGAAAGAGATACAAGACGAAGACAAATCCTTTTCAATAAACTTCTTCTATCGATGAGTAGAACTTTTAGTAGAGGACTGGATCTCTTCTCTGACCTTTACAATTATTTAAATTAGATATTCACTTTTCTTATCTCTGTTGTTGTTATTGTTATCGTTGCTATACGATGATTACTACTTTTTTTTTATTTAAATACAAAACATGTTTTTTGCTTTTTTTTGTTCTTTTCTCTTTCTTTCAGTTAACATAATTGCGGGATTTTGCTGTCGTTATGATATTTTATTATTAAATTATGCTTCTGGGAATTTATGTATATTTTTTAGATAATCGGATTAGTTGCCATGACCGCACACAGTGGTTTAAACTCAACCTCGCATTAAAACATTTAGAAACGTATTAAAATTATTATTGATTCTGTTGATGTTTCACAATAATTCCGCTTTTATTATTTTCTTTTCTTCTTTGCTAATTGCAATTAATATCGAATCAATTAATGTATTGTAAATGCATTAAATGCTGTTTTGTATGTGGGGTGTGGGGTGGGGAAAAGAGAAAGAGAAATTACTTAAGGCATCACAACTAAGTTGGGGAGCAACTTTTGTTTTCACACACGTTACTCCCTAATAATATTGCTGTTATAAATATAAACAAAACGCTTCAAGAATCTCTTAAGCGGCATGAAATTGAAATGCACATCAATTTATAGATTATTTTAGGAATAAAATATATTGGCATTAGCCCGTTATACCTACGAGACAAGTGGATTAGATTGTAATACATAGAAATAGATGACATGACGATTGCCTTTGGGTGAGTATACAGCTCCTGATAATCGGGAATCTTTTTTTTAAATTACATGACCAATCAGTCAGGCACCGAAGTAAAGACAGAAAAAAAGATAGGAAAGCTGTCGCAGACCAGTGGGTTTGTGTCCAATCGATAAGTGTTATCCTTTTACCGCCTACTAAGCTCTCACTGTAGCTGCAACCGAAGAAAACTCTGTCGCACATGAGACTTGAACTCGCGAACAATGACTTAATAGACGCGGTTCTTATCCACTTGGCCGCTCAGGCGCATAATTTCGAAAAAGCCGGTAAATTGCTCCTCCCATCAAATCATTTCTTAATAATCTTAGCATATTTTTATCATAAAGTTGTAATTTTGCTCTGAATAAAATTTCCGTCTTAGATTTAAAAGTTAGCCAAGTCAAGTTAAGTGTTCGTTTGCGATCTGCAAAAAAAAAAAACAAACCCTATGTATAAATGGTTTTCACTTCACCGCTCACTTGTGCAGTTTTCTTTTGTACATTTACGTAGAGGACGCTGTCAATCCGATGCATACGTTAATATATTGAATCTATATATCAAGTGAGTTGATTTTCATTTTATATTGCACTCGGATATCGTAAACTAGCGAATAGTGGGGATCTTTAAAAAGTTGACTTTTTTTAATTTACGTTTTGAACAGAATCGTGCACCGGCCTTCTAAAGTAAACATATTAAGCATCTCTATAAATGTAAATGAATTAGATAAGCAATAATTGAAAGCTTTATTGTAATTCACTCCTTTAACTCAAAGGTGTGTTGTTAGGTTTAAAGTTCATGACAATTGCTTTAATAATTAACCTAATTATCGCATTGACACCGAATGCTCATTTTTATGCTTACAATTTAACACTTAATCCAACTTGACTCGCACTACCGTTTATATCGTAAGTCATAAACGCGACAATATTCAATTGTCATTTTTTACAATTGGCTAAAGGCGATTTTTAAATACCCCTACACCGTCTCACCTAATATAAAGTTTTACAAAATTTCTATCTTTAAACTTTTCTCACGTAAATGTTTTGGTGTCATGAAAACCTTAATAAAGCATGGGGCTCGTAAGCTAGAGCTACGTATTCCCAGCTTGATTACATATCAATGAATTGATAAAAAGAAATCATTATTTTGACCCATTTTCATTGGAAAATTCTAAAAATTAAACTAGAGGGGATTCAAAGGACACACACACACACACACACACACACACACACACACACACACACAAATATCGGAGGACCGAAATTCACCAATCGGAAAGTAATTGCCACGGTGATAACGTCGGTCATTATGTACGGTAGCCCAGTTTGGGCCGGTGCGCTCACAGTGAAGGCAGTGTACCGAAAGTTGGCGGCAATATATCGTCTTAGTGCGCTAAGGTAGATATGCGGATTCCGGACAGTGTCGGAGGATGCTGCTCTGGTGATAGCTCGCACCATGCCAATCGACAACTTGGCAGACGAAATGAGGCGCATTCACGAAAGGCGAGGCATCATCGCGCCCTCCCATGAGGCCATTAAAAAAGAAGAGCGGCTAGCGTCGATTAGGACTTGGCAATCGCGTTGGGAAAGAACAACGAAAGGAAGATGGAAATTCGTTCTTATCCCAAACATAAAGCAGTGGATCGAAAGGCCACACGGTGAGGTAAATTACTACCTCACCCAGTTCTTGACTGGTCATGGCTGTTTCCGAAAGTACCTGTTCAGGTTCGGGCACGACAACTCGCCGAATTGTCCGGCATGCCCGGAGACGGATGAAGATGCTGAGCATAGCATCTTTCGCTGCACAAGGTTTGAAAATGGCAGACCTCGAATAAAGCCGAGTGAGATATTGGCAAGGTTAACTGCCAGCAAAGATGCCTGGAGCACAGTAGGCGACTTCGTAAGCACAGTGCTCAAAGAGCTACGACGGCTTGAAAGACAGTGGGTGGAGAGCAGAGAGAGTGGAAGCCAATGGTGTATTCTACTGAGGTCCCACCATCGTAGCGTGCTAATGACAACCAGCCTCCGCGAAGTAATTCCTAACGGTGGTCCCGCGGAGGAGAATGGTAGAAGAAGTGTGTGGGGGGGTAGTTTTTAGTACGTAAGCGTCATGGATGGCGAATCGTGCATGCTGCTACTAAGAACCAGCAGTATCTTCCGAAGATTTTCTACCTCCTGCTCGCTGAGCGCAAAAAAAAACACACACACACACACACACACACACACACACACACACAAAATGGTCTCATCTCATTCAAATGTTTCACATTCATTTAGTGGCTTTTCCGAAATAGAACTTTATAGAGATTTTAGAGATCCATTTTTAATAGGGTTCCTCCTTGACTTAAACACACGCACATGTAAATAATTTCTTTCAAATATCTCGACAACTACGAGCCTTGTAGGTTTAACATAACAACAAATATAGATAGATATCAGTTAGACAGACAGACAGACATGTATAAATCCGATTCTTGCTATAGTAAATCCTTCCGAGTGTTGCATGCAAACACACAGAAAATTAATTTATCCTCATTACATG
Organism: Glossina austeni; assembly: GCA_000688735.1. NCBI lineage: Eukaryota > Metazoa > Arthropoda > Insecta > Diptera > Glossinidae > Glossina > Glossina austeni. Next base: position 674,444 of record KK502442.1, read on the forward strand.
TTGTTCAGAATACAATGAAAGATTTCTATGCTTCTCTACTAGTACGGATTACGTCTTGTTTTTGTTCCTTAATGAGTTATTAAGCAAATAATTAATGAATTTGAAAATTTCACATTCAGAGAGATTACGCAAAATTCAAACGTAATCTAATCCCCATAAACCGTAATTAACTTATTCGTCTTTAGGTCCTCTCGAGTTTTACAAACACCATCACAAAACAAGCACGCGTTCAACGATGAATGTAAACAAATGTTGTAATGCATTTATGCGTTATATTATTTATATATGGGGCATGGCAAAGGGAAAATGTTGAAATAAAATTCGTTTATTATTAGAGGACATTATTCGCGGAAATGTTTTAAAAACTTACATTGTTCTCAGCCCACATCGCAATGAGAAAATTGACAGACTTCTTGAAGTAAAATATGTTAAAGAAAAAAAAAAAAAAAAAAAGTATTTAAAATGCCTTTCCGAGAGGTAATGAAGTGAAGAAGAATTACTCTTCGGTTATGTCGTCGCATATAATTTTCTCTCCAACAGTAATCAGTGTAATGGGATAACTTTTTTCATTTTGTTGAAAGATGTTAACAAATTTTCGCTTTTATTTTAACATTCTCTCAACAAGTTTACGAGAATACTACAATTCTTTCATTATGTCAATCAGTAGGTTATATAAACAAAAGCTAAACAAAATAAAAACAAAACTAAAAAAAAATCAATGGATATTAGCGTATAGCATACACGTACGTTATACTATATGTATGAGTGAAATAAGTAAAATATTGCTTTTGTCTAAGCCTGAGTATTCCTTAAAAACCCTTTAGAAGGTTAATAGACTTGTTGACGTCTCTGCAACATCGTTCAATTCAATTGCCGAGAAGGAAAATTCCGGTCTCGTTAAGTGTCGAGCAATGAATAAAAAACAAAAAAAAAGAAATCGACGACAATCTTTACATATATACAGATTATCAAAATTATTTTTGTAGAGGCTTGCCAGCTTATTTAAGGATTTCTGAATGACACTTCCAATCCAATGGATCTCAATGGCAGAGGGCTTTGGAGAACTTTAACAAGACTTTAACCTCCGCGGCAAAGATGCAGATGTTTTTGGGATCCCTTTGAATACTATGCCCATAAAGTTGTCTCTCAATAAATATTCTTCGAAATTGGAAGATGGCCTCGATTCGATTAACGACAGTTGATTACAATGTCTACTGAGTCTGTGAATGCAAGGGGATAAAGCGAATACTAGCATATCCAGCAGCTTCCCTGATCATAGTTCCAATCTTGTCGTCTGCTCAAGTCTAGCCGCAAAATTTGCATCAGACTACTTCAGTATACTTTTGCAAACAGGCGGCTATTAAATACTGAGTTGACAGATTAATAATAACTTTGTATCTGGTCGCCTCAATTTTATAACAAATACATAGACCCCTCACATGCGATATCTGTTCAAGCATAGCAACTGCCATCAAACAAACTCTTGTCGTAAATGTGCACGCTTTGACTTTTCGTCCAAGTAAGGACATTTTTTAAAGTCTACAAGTAACAACTGCATCCTACAACCACCCTTTTCTCTCAGTGAAGAAGAAGACTCAAGTTTAGCGAAGTTCTTCCAGTCCAAATTTCCTCAAGCTGAAGCTTTCAGTAAATAGATTACGAGCGGCATCTTGTAAACCTTGAATTAACTTTAGAGTCGCACAAATGTATGGTTTTTTATCTCGAAGACCCGTAAATTCTATGATTAACTTTCGTTGAGTGTTATCTCTAAAAACTCTAATAAGTCAGTTCGTTGATTGAAACATGCTTCAAAATAATATTCTGTAGCAGAGCGGAATCTATTCAATTCAATTAACCTAAAACTACTCTCTAATCTCTACTCTAATCTTTTTCTTTTAGAAAAAATTTAAAGCATAAATTAGGTGGTTTTAGGTAATAATAGAACAGTTTGTCTGTCTCTAATCATTTCCAAAATTTTCCCGGCATATCTAGGTTTCCTTTTTGGTATCTCCTAGCTTATAGGGCTGTAAGGCCACTGTTCCATCCGATCCGTCTGATATGAAGTGCAGCTTTCACTGAACTCATTCAACTTTTCTCTTTGTTACTTGTTTGGTTTGAATAAAGTTGTTCTGCTAAATATTAATTAAAGTAACGTGACGGGAACTGCATCTTTTTTGCCTGAAAACACAAAGCGAATCTTAAGAAAATGTAACTTTTAATTTTTCCTCTTCGCATCTGAATTTTTTTTTTTTAAATATAAACGTATTTCAAGAGGTTAATAGGTGGTATAGAATAAAGTTTTAAGTTTCTTAAAATTGATAACGATCGTTATGAAAACTATTTAGAAACAGAAATAATAAATTCCAGATATTTATAAAGATTTCCGGAGCACTTCGCCTTCATTTCGTGTTTTGTAAACGTGCGAACAACTCAGAAAGAAACAAATTTCTGAAAACGATCGTCTTAAGCTGCGACTAAACACTTTAAACTCACTTTGCAGGAAAATTTTTGAATTACAAAATTTAAACGAGTTGCAATAGTATGTCGGGAAATTGTCATCATCTCGTCAGTCCGTATTTTGCGGCAAAATTGCGTTTCTTCTTCTATAGACTATTCTAGTCTAATAAACATTTAGCGGAAAATAGATCACCTTACTCTTTATATAGACATGAACATAGTTGAGCTGTCTAGAAAAAGAAAAAACCTAATAGATTTACTTAAAAGTTGGTGACAATCGTAATTGAATTTCTCTTCTAGCTGATCTAACTGATAAACTCAACGTTTATCGAGAAGAAACGATAGTTTTCATGTCGGTCGCTCGATTTGTGAGCTCAGACTCGAGAGAACATTAATTGCTTGCATTAGTTGAACACACGATGAAAGCGCATCACGGATAATTCGTGAGAAAAGATATTAAGATCATCGTAAAAAACATTGAAAATATTTAGCACCAGCCGGTGAAAATAACACGTCCTTCGGTGTTATGGAGAAAAGGGCAAAGTACAAAATTTTGAGCTTTAAAAAAGAACGCCAAAGTCGTGAGGACACTTTTGTTTCTCAACACGATTTCTTCTCGCTTTCTCTCTTGCTCTTTCTCAACAAAATCTTAAGAAAATTATTCGGAAATCTTTTCTTTTTTTGTTTTTCATTTCAAGAAATATTCAAACACAATTGAACTTGGTGAACATTGTAAAAATTTAGTCATCTTAAGAGCTCATCTATACCGTGTATAAGTAATATTAGTAACTTATAAATATGATTTCCTTTCATAAATATCTTAAAGCGTTTATTCGAGCTATTTTCCAAAATGTATGTATGCAAAACATAGATGTATACCTTCGATTTTTAGAGGTTTCGTTTCGGATGCGAGCGATAAAAATGAAAAATTTTATGATCATATTTTCATTATTCTATATAGATCAGAAGAGATATTTCTCGCTCTCTTTCTCACTCTCTAAATTGAAAAGTCCGTGTAAAGCTTTTTAACTATTTCAAGTTTTTTATTATTGTTATTGTTTTTGTTGTTTTTTTGTTAACATTTTTTTTACTCGTTTTCATAGATAATGAATGCAGTATTAAATATATTAGGAAAATTTAAGAAGAAAAATTCTTTAGTATAAGCTTTTCTATACTTTCTCTCTTAAGTATTGCTCTTCACTTTAACAATCATTTAATAATTTAATTGGATTAATTAAGGACATTTGTGTCAAGATTTAGAGGATTACGAACCACTTAAATTATGTTAATTTCGTTTTATTTGTTTGGTTTATTCATTTAAATAAATACATTTCTTTTCATGAAATTAATTTTCACAAATAATTTTTATTTAAAAACGCCTAAGAAGTAAAAATTACTGACTGATTCAATGAAAATGGATAATAACATTAACACAAGCTCATATATAAAAATGTACATATACATCGTATATGTGTATGTAAACACTTATAAATATCCATGTATATATGCATACATGTCCGCAGTGAAAAACAACAAGTTATGTAGTAAAAAAAAACAAAAAGAAAAAAATTCTAAATTGAAATCATTTGACGTTCTTTTCCTTGTACACTATTTTACGTACATTTGCTATTTATATACACATTTCTACATATATATATATATTTCTTCATATATATATATAAATGTATATATATATAGATATATACTTGCGAAGATAAATATTTTCGAATAACTTTCTATCAGATGATGCCTGTAGACACGTTTATACCGTATGAATTGGTTTTTACTACTGACCTTACTATACGCGCAACGCATTAAAAAAAAAAAACAAAAAAAGAAAAAAACCAAAACTAAGAAGTATGAGAACATTAAGAAAACAACTAATATCACAACCAATATAAGTAAGAAGAGACCGAATTGCGTGTATATATGCGCTGGGGTGTTGTAGCGCCAAAATGTATGCTGCATAAATATTAAGTAATAACAAAATGCACATAACTAAAAAAAGCGCGCACACACATGCACATACACAGACACACACACGCATACACACACATAGAAAAAGAACATCAGTCAGTGAATACGAGAGAGAGAGCGCGAGAGAACGAGAGCAAAGTAGCGAGAGATGTTGATTCAGATGCTGACGGTAATGTAACAAACAGCATCTCTATTATAACAGTTATTCTCCCCGGAGAGTAAATGAAAGAGAAAAGAAGATGTAAGGCCAAAGAGAGCGCATGCTATTGTTTTTGAGATTCTCCGTAAAACTATATTGTTGTTAAAGTGTTTTTATTAATTTTTTTTGTTTCTCGGGATTTCAGTTCTTCTTGTTTTTTTTTTTTTTTTTTTTGGCTTAAATATTTGCTATTTCTATATATCACACATTGTGTTTGTGTGTATTTTGGTTTTTCGTTCCATCAGGAAGTTATATGTTACATTTCCTATTCTTCACGTTTCGCTTTTGCTCATATTTTTTTTTTTTTTTTTTTTTTTTTTTTGTTTTTGTTTTATTATGTTTTATTTGCACTTTTTGTTGTCTGACTGCAGATGGCATACATCCTGATGTTTGTGCATTATTAATGACCTTCAACAATTTAATATTACAAACAAATGCAACTACAATTGCACTGACTCTACCACTGTTAAAGATAAATGCTTTGATCTTCTCTTGTTTTGGGTGAATGCATATTAAGTTTTTGACATTGGACTTAAATGATTTTTAATCTATAACGCTAAAGAATTTGACAAGATTTCAGATTTAGTTATCAATCAATTTGATCAACTTTAATACCGTATTTATTTGGGAGAGGCAAAAGAGTGCACAAAGCAGTTTCTTAATGTAAAATTTTATAAAATTCCTGCTCTTGTAGTTGTTTTTTTTTTTTTTTTTTTTGAATTAAAATTTAATCCTCAGCTATTCTTTGAAAATTTTTATATATAACTTCTTTTTTTTTTTTTTTTTGCTAAAATAAAATCAAGAAAGAATTTATATAAGACTTGATCCGAATTTCTTATTTCTCTTTTATTAGTTCTTATACCCTTGCAATATGGAACGGACGAATGAATACTCATTCAGTTGATGTATTAAACCCATACTTTCTTTCGTCTATATCCGGCATTATCTATATTGCAAATCATTGTGGCCATGCAGGCGTTAAAAACACACATTTTCACGATTCATTCTTAATCTAGGACCAGAAATTTCGATCTGTAGGCAAGTGAAACCTATAGCGGCTTATATTTCATTCACGCATATTTCTTTAAGCTAGACTTTAAATCTACATAAATAAATTGTTACGAAAACCAAACTTTCGATGAGCTTGCATGAAAACTAACCGATTTTCTAGGAAATAGAGGAAGAAACAAGTGCGGACTTGTAATGCTCTACCTGCCGGCATTATAAAGCAAAGTAGCCTCATGCAACTGACGATTGGCTTAAAAAGAATTAACAAGAGAAAATGTCACAGTAAACGTAAGTGTTGATAGCTTGTTTGTAAAAGTGAGTCAGGAGAGTGAAATCGTATTATCCGAAGGGATGGAAAGGTCAGAGGAAGCATTAAAACGTTGTGAATTTAGGTTCCTGAAAATAATTCGTTTGTTGATATTGTTACAAATTTCCGCTTTTCCAAGATACGGTTCGTATCATTAGATCGTAGATATTATTTTCAAGAGAAATGCACTTCAGAATTCTTTTAACTCTAAGTTTCTTTATTTACAATCCATTCTTAAGGCCAGGATTATTTACAATTTTCCTTAACACAACTATTATTATTCTTTACTTGAATGTTCTCTTACGACTCAATCTTCTCGTATCACTAACTCTGCCTTCAGGAAATAGTCTATTTATATACATTTTTACAAGCATGTTACGATCACCTAACTCCATGGTTTCATTGTTAATCCGTTAACCTGCTTTTCTGCTAATCGTTTTCCTTGGCCGGCAGCTGTATGACGCGCCGCGACTATGCACTAAGGAATTTATTACTTACGAAAATCAATTAGTTAGCATTAACTGCATTTGGAATTTTCGTAACAATATCTTAGATCTCCTAAGAGTTATGGTTAAACCCCCTTGTTGTCCCAAAAACCACAATTCCGTAGTACACTAACTTAATCTTAGAAAAATTCGGATAATATCGTAAAAGCAAACGGCATCGTACGTAACCGTGTATTAAAATTTGCATTGGGTATAGGCTTGAAATTTGTTTTAAAACAGACGATAAAAGCGATGATATAGAAAACATAGAGTTTGGCGTTCTTGTTTAGTTTTTTCACTTAGATGACTTGCTTATGATGATGATGAACTTTATTATAATCCGATGCATTATTAATAGCAAAAATAATATGCAGAAGAGAAGGAGAGCAATCGATTACTAATCTTGCCAAACATATTGGAAGTTCTTGCACGCAGTTTGATATTGAAAATCAGTTAAAGGGTACGCGTAAAGTATCTCACGTAAAGTACTAAGAACATGTTTTCTCTCCGAAGGGAAAAAAATTGACTTTTCGTTCATTACTCACAGACTGTAGCAGATAAGCTTGTAAAAAATGCCTGTATTGTAGTACCTGTGCAAACATCAGCTCTGCCCATCCAATACTACGGTATATTAAAGATTTAATTTTTTTGCCAACACCTTCACAACGTCGGAAAGCAAGCTTCAAAGATCCCAAAAAATATGTGAGTCCTTCGGCAGTATGAAATAGGGAATCCAAATAAGCATGTCCGTCTGCCCGTCCTTGTAGTATTTGTGGTAAATATTTGAAAATGGTCCAAATTGGTCAAAGGACACACTTACAATACAACCGAAACCGAGAATATTTTTAACTGTTCGTGTTTTTTGGTCGTTACTCATAAAGTACGATAAATACAAAATATTAAACTTCCACTTTTATGCTCAATGACTCCCATCTAATGTTATAGAGTATGGTAAGTTAGTTTTTTCCTTTTCGTCAGCCTTTTCGAGAATAACGATGATGGGTATAAAAGATTCGGTCACAGTTAAATTTAATTTTCTTATTTGTTCACATATACCGAAACGAGTCGTCAGATAGTCCAATTTAGTTTAATTAACGAAAGTGTGTTGCTTGGTTAACCAAAAATATACATATGAAAAATAGAAAGGTCGGCCAATAGCGCGAACTTTTTTGTAGGAAAATATTAAACTTTTATATATCACATCATACAACATATCACTTGTAGTATAGAGTATAATAAATTTGTTCTGCATGTCGCTACACACAGAAAGACTTGGCTTTGTTACATTCTTTTTTATATCGATTTATATTCAAAATGACTTTCTGAATCAATCTAAGGTTGTCTGTCCCTCCGATGTCTGTTTTTAAGATATTTTGATGAAATTTATTACAACGACGAGTTTTGGCCCAAGGGCGAACACTACTGAAAATGGTTCAGATCGGATGACTGTTTCCACCACTCCTCGTATAACGACTTTTCTTGGTGAGCTTTTGATATGAATGTATTAAGAATGTATTAAGCAGTGATATAGAATATCAAATGGTGTGTCGTGGTGACCAACATGCGTTCATTTATTTTTCAACATAAAACATTCAACAAATGCTTATTAATAAAGACGATCGCATTAATTTTTTCAAATTGAGAAGAAATTTATTGACTATTTACCATCAAATTGGTAAAATCAAGCGAAAGCTCGAAAAAGAAAACTTGGCTTCGAATAGAACTTTTCAACAAGAAAATCCATTGGTTCACAAAAGTTTTATTGCATTGGCCAAAGATGGTACCATTAAAACGTTTACATTTACGACTATGTTCGAGAGGTCGGTCACCCTTTGATTTTCATTTGATCTTTATTCGCAAAATTTTTTACATTTTTAGTTCTCTTCATTAAACTAAACGAATAAGAACATTATAGTGGGGCAAGGCCGACCCTTAAATACCCTATACAATTATTCGCTTGTTCTTGCAATAATATAACATATAGTACACAATATTTTCACGCAAAGACAAACTTTTCATGGAAGTCATGCTTAAAATATAGCGTAATGACGTAATCAAAATTTTATTATTATTCGGTTTTCTATTATATTTTCTCTCCACACAAGGTTTTGCTTTTCATGATAATCTTTACATATGTTAAGCTCGAAAGAATCGACCTATGTTATGAGGAATCTCCAAGGAATGAACCCATGTGGTTCCAAATTTTCCAGCATAAAACATCAACAATTGGCATATAAGAGTTTACATTTTCTAAGAATCCTTATAAGTGGTAGTATCCAAATCCGATAAGGCAGCAATTTTCATCATGAAATATTGAAAGTTTTTACTATAGAAAGATTCAATTTTCGTAAGAATGGTTATGCGGGCGTGGATTCAATAAATTGTTGAAAAATTGTGAAAATTGCAATTTTTGCCCATATAACGACTTTTCGAAGTAAGGTGTTATACGGGGGAGTAGACGAAAAAGTGGGCCAATTCGAGCCACTTTTAATAGCAGCTTCCTGAGTCAAAACACGAAATGATACCAAATTTCATCAAAGTGTCTCAAAAGTAGCAACCTATATGTTCAGTGTCGATATTCATGAACAAACAGTAGATGGACAGAAGGACGAACGTGGAGACGAACACATGGACAGACAATAATTCTGAATCGACAGATATAATAAAATTTGGATCTATCTTAAGCTCTTCTGGATATTACATATGTCGGCGTAAACTTAATATGCCCGATACCACAACTGGTGTAGGGTATAAAAATAGTCATAATTGGGGATAAATGAATTGAAAAATGAACAAGCTTAAAAGAAAATATATTGAGGTATTCACGCAAAACTATTTTCGTTTCTGTCATTGGTTCCATTTTCCCTTTCAGATTAGTGAGCAATAGACCATAGGAGTAGACCGTAGAAAATCTAACACCTAATACTGGTTAGCTGGTGAAGCAATCGATTTTTGGAAATTTGAAAATGTGTAGAGATCAACGCCACTACATTATTTCCTTTAGGAGTATGTAAAGTCCAAAGCTTTGAAGGCGAACATAACAAAATATTTCCCTGTACATGAATTTTTGAAAAAGGACTTAAAAATTTGGTTTCACCGCTTCCATTCAGGGCATATGCTGATAATTATTTGGAAAAACGAAATGTCGCCAAATTGTCTGGGAAGTGAAAACATTACCTTTTAAACTCAAGAAAAAAAATCCTTGAGTTTTCCACTCATTATTCATTCCCTTTTTAGGTGTTCGCTAAATCTTCAAAACTCGTGCTTTTACCCGCATAAGTAAGTAGTGGTTATAAAATATTGGATCCGTTATATATATATATATATATATATATATATATTGTGTTTATTCTAAAACATTTTTCGATCACTTTTATCTACCTAAACAGAGCACTCGCTGACTTATTATAACTCAATAATTGCCAGATGGCACTTACATCCAAATTTTTTGGTTTACATAGCTGAGTATATGTGCCCATAAAATGATAAATAAAACACTAATGCCAGCAACTAAGTAAATTCGCTCTATTTCCCTCATATGTATGCAAAATAGAAAAATTGCTGGTTGTGTGATTACATCAAATCAAAATTGAAAAAACCTTTTGAGGACATTTTTGAAATTACGATTAAAATTGTTTTGTGTCTTTTTTTTTCTGAAAGCCTCTTTGACAGATTCGTAAAAACTTAAAATGGGGTTTAACACTTTTGGTAGCAATAAATTGATTCGTTTTAGCTATGCTTATAAACCACACGCCAGAAAAATCCTATTCTCTGTGATTTCTTAGGCAAGAGCGTAATGGATGAACTTCCAACATGACCATATATAGGCATACAAAATATTCTCAATAAATCGTTTATGAGAAATCGAGAATGAATTTTTATAATTCCTGGGTAAAATAAAGCTTATGATTGAAAGCTAAAATTGTAATTTCATTGGCAAAGTAGAGTAAGTAGCGAAGTAGAGGATTGACCTTGTAAAAGTAAACGAAAATAATTAATATCTTCTCTTCTATAAAAAGGACCCGAACAATTTTGTGTAATATGTAAAAATAATTGAGAATCGCTGACTAAAGGTCATGCTGTGTACGTGTTTTACAAAAATTTTTGTTTATTTTTCTTTCTCGGCTCTTTAAGGCATTTTTAAACGTTTTCCGTCTCTCATAAATTTTAATATCAGCAACAACTCTTCACAGGGGGTGTTGCCATTCTCTTGCGGCGGTCTTTATTAAATTCATTTAATTTATGTATTATTAAACAAATGTCTTTTCCCTTTTTTTTCTTTTAATTTCACTCATTTAATTTGTTCGAAAGGATGAACTGTGCGATAAGCTGGGAATTTTTTTATTATTAATTGAAAGAATTTATTCAGTAATTTTGTTGTAATTGAAACATTTATGCTTATCACTATGACAACTATATATATAAACATAGTTCGAATGCAACCTATTCACCTCTCAAACGATGTGTTTATGCTGAACTTAATAATAAAATTAAAATTACTAATTATTAAATCTCGGTACACATGAACGAACTGAGTTAGTAAAGTGTGGTGGATGTTTAGTATATTTTCAGATTGTACGATATTCCGTTTGTTACAAAAGTACATTACTTTTGGCATTTTTTAACCTCGTACCGCTGTTGTTCAACATAAAATTCCGAGCTCACTTAGTTATTAATTACCTTTTGTTGGATATGCTTATAAATAAGCTTGCATATGCAACTACGTAGTCATCGTACAGGGTGGGTGTACAGGCTTTGCAAAATAGTTGCAAAGAACAATATGCAACGGACTTGTATGTAAAGAAATTTAATCAATAACATTTTTCTTAAGTTCTTTTCTTATCATAGGCATATAATTATGGATAGATACACGCAACCATCTTATTATTTCCCTTATTAATCTGATAAGAATAACTACAAGATATACGTACATATAGTTATTGATTTATATTTAGAAGCAATTCAAAACTAAAAAATTGCAGCTATGATGAGATGAGTCCTCCAAGACTAAGATTCTCTCTAAGTTTTTATAAGTCTGTCAGTGGATTGTGGACCTTTACTGTAACGAACTTATAAGATCATAGTAAAATTTCATAACTATTTCTCTACTTTAGTATACAAATATTTTAGAAGCATCGATACGTAATCAATTGTTTGCAAAGAATATGTTTTGCCTTTAATTTTGTGTCGATTCTTGGCGAGAGAGAGAGAGAGAGAGAGAGAGAGAGAGAGAGAGAGAGAGCGTGTATTCTTTTATAATTTTCGGTAGAGTATCTTGTGTTCTAAGTATTCTACAAAGTATAATTTTTTGTTAATGATGGCGGGGTTCGTACCTTCCGAAGATCGTATTCGTCATTGCATACTTTTTCAATTATCTGGGACAAAAGTAAGAATGTTCGCCGATCAATTCGCACTGCATTGTTACGCAGTTTTCGTACAGTTCCACTTTTTAACAGAATCGTTATGCATTTCTTATGATAACATGAAGCTTTCTACGAACTGGATTTCTACAAATCAAGCCGCAATATCAACCCCTAAACCCATTTATCACTGGGAAATGTGTTACTATGAATTTGCTGGGACTGTCGTGTGTAGTATAATTCACTTTGAGTTTTTGAAGAGCCGAAAGAAACAGTTACTGCTCAGTTGTATCCAGTCAGCAATTACAACAACGAACTAGAGAAAGAGTACATTTGAAATCCCTTGAAAAGCTGTAATACTGCAAACCGACAATGTCCGAGCGAAATTTGTAAAGCGAAAGCTCCTCAGAAAAATATCAAAGAGTTGCATTCTAACTGCATTGTTTAAGAAATAGAAAAAACACATTCATTTTGATAATATAGGTAAGGAAGCCCCTTAAGTCATGTCTTGCTTCACGACCTCCGCATTCCTATAAGGAAGAGCATGAAAATTTGCCGGAACGATGGCGTACTTGATAATGCTCCTTGATAATGATTAAGACTATGTGATGGGAATAATAACTAAAAACTTGAATTTGCTACAAGGTATGCTTTAAATTTAAAAATAATTGATTATTTATTGGGTCCTCCCGATATTAACCTATCCATGCGTTAATTTATGCAATGCGTTAAGCAACAAGAAAAATTTGAAATTTATAATGGTTTACAACTGAATTTTGCAGAAGAAAACTAATAAAATCAAAGATGGACAGTTATTTGGTCCTAAGCTCGCTATACGCGCTTTATTACTCATATGGGATAATTAATTAAACCTATAAAACATATTGTGGAGATTGACTTTAATATGGATATTAAGTTAAGCGTTTTAAAAGCGGTTGTATTCATACAGTCTCTTAGATGAACAAAATAATCCTGTTGCTTGTTAAAGGATTTTATATGTCTATCACTTTAGAGACCCTAGTGCACCATTACTAACAAACTGCATTAATATATTTTATATCATAGCTTATAAATATAAGAGATGCAACAAAAATTGCATTCGTATACTCCAACAGGGTCTTTATATATATGTATATGTATATGTATGTGTATGCATGGTAAGAATGGAGAAATTTTCTGTTTCCATTTGCTTAAGTAAAAAAATAAATCCTATAAAACTTTAAGCAATTGAAGCAGCTGCAATAACAGAAGCAGCAGCAGCAGCAGTCGCAACCGCAGCAACAGCAGTAGTACCAGCTGCTGCAACAATATTAAATATTTCGAAAATGTATGAAACGTATATTAACGCGAAACCACTCATTCGCTCATACATCAAACACTTGTGCAAGTCTGAGTGCTTGTTAGTTGTAGAAAACTTTCTTTTTAGTGCTTCTATAACGACGAAGATGATGGTGAAGATGACGACGCTGATGGATGAATAAATGGATGGATGAATAAACGAACGAATGAACGATTGAATGAATGATTGAATGAATGAATGAATGAATGAATGTATGAATGAATGAATAAATAAATGTTTGGTTGGTTGGTTGGTTGGTTGGTTGATTGTTTGACTAACTTACTTGAATACAACGATTGATTGTCAATAATTTGCGGCAGCGGCGGAAGAAAGTGAAGATGTTACTAAGCAATAGAGAGATGGTGGAATAAGTGATAAGTTAAACGCAACAGAAATGCGATGGAATTTGAAAAATCCTCTAACAGAACTCACAAATACCAATACGTGTAATAAGCTGATAAGAAAAATGTTGCTGTTTATTTTGATACGATTTTGAGATAAATTTTAATGAAAATATTAAAAAGAACTTACGATTAACTCAATTCAACACGTAATTAAAATATAAAATGATTTCGTGTTCTTATTGGCATTCCATTCAAAAATGATGACTCATCAGTATTTTCGCTTATACGATGACAATGATTTTCCAATTTACCTAAAAACCAAATGCATTTCCCAACAAATGCTTATGCTTTTCAAACATGAAAATACAAAAAGTTTCAATCTAAAATACATGCAAACATAAACGTTGCCTTCGGTGTTGTGTCTAGTTGTGCTTACGATTATCTTGGCAAGAATACAACGAAACGCATTCTAATAAATCAAACCTTGACTAGATACAACTAAATACCGCAAATATTCTTGCTACACTACCGCCAATACGGCATATGTTCAAGTCATCATTTCATTTGCGATACCCACGTAAAACATTAAAGAGAATTCATGCAATTGAAATCTTTTCATTTGGCCCTCGGAGGAAAACCGTTGTGAATCACTGCATTACTGAACCAAAGTGTGTTTGCCATCGAAACTTCCTATCGTTATCCTCTTAGCTGTAGTTACAAGTTAATGCATTCTGCTTGTTTCATTCATTCATTTAACAGCGATGTGCAGGATTTTTAAGACATCGAATCGATTTTTGGTCATTCTAACTAAGCCATATGATCGATCATCTTAATTATCTCTGGAGCAATTGCAGTTCTTTGGACGCCAGGGATGTTAATCATCATGAATATCATGAATACGATTAGTTTTAAGTAGAGCAACTTACGCTTTTACCATAGCATACGAAAAAACATTTTATCCCAAAACGTATTTTCAATATTCTCTCTCAATGGTTTCTTAAATAAATACTCAATCGTTGAACGTTTTTCTAATTTTCTCCTTTCTCGGAAACAAGTGCAATATCTAGACTTGTTAAAAAAATTTATGCTCTTTCCATGTGAACGACAGAAACTACCAACTGACTATGTTCTCGATCTGTCAGGCTATAAAGTTTTTGAATGTTTTGATTTCACCCAAAACCACTAAAAGCAACAAACCTTAGATGAACGATTATTTACATTTAGATGTCTTGGTCTTTCCGTTGAGTTACCGCTTAAAGAAACAATAGTGACTAGTGATCAGATTTGACTTTAGTCGCATACTTCATTGCTGTCTCGTAACACATACACTAACATTATTTGTAAAAATGCTATACAAAGAAATGAAAATCACAGAAGTGCCTTACAAAACTTCCTCTATAAGGAATCTAGTTATATTATTATTATATTATTATTATAGTGACGTCATTTGTTATTCAAATTTTACCATTTGCGAAAAGTCCTCTTTCTTCTTCCATTAACCAACCATTGACTATTAACCGCTCCTAATAAACGGTGAAGGACGGATAGATAGTGAAAATGATGTTGCGTACATTCTAGAAAATACTGAACAAAATCATTTCGGTCAACCATTAAGCATTTTTCAATGCTTTATAACATTTTTATTTCTCCTTGGTTCGGCTCTATATATGCCACGGGTGGTATACAGTCTTTAAACATGCCTGTGAAGACGTAAATGATGACCAGCATGTTGGACAACCATAGTTTAAGATAAGACCAGATCATATCGAAACTGTGTGTGTGCGCGTTCAAATTTTCATCGAAATTAAAAAAAAAATAAATTTAAATATCTCTGAAGCATCGGTATTTCGCATTTCGATTAAATATTTGTGCTTGGCAAAGGCGTGTTCACACTTTGAAGCAAAGTAAAGGGGACGATACCCGATTAATATTTTCAACGAGCGATTTAAATGCGAAACTCGTTCGGAATATAATTTTTATTAAAAAAAAATCATATTTACTTGAAGTTGTTGCTCGAATGACTAAATAGTGACGTGATTAAATAGTTTTCAAATCTCACCACAATAGAGATAAAACGTTACCAACATAATAACGAAATTAGTAAGAGTCCATTTTTTTGTCATGTGCATAATAAAAATGAATAAATTACTCTTATCTTTTCTGGCATGTATCTTAATCGAAAATGTAAATCATTTTCAGCAAATTCATAGATGACTGCTTCGTTTCCCATTAAGTATATGATAAGTATAAGCATAATAATCTTTAAAGCCATAATAATTTGTTCACTCGTTCACTGGCAAAAAATGATTTTATAGACAAGCAAGTTAAAGATAACTTTTTAAAATGAGAAATTTTACCCTAAAATATATTACTAAACGTAAAACGAATCTAACCATTCTAATCATTCAATAAATTCATAGGATGATATGTAAATGTCGCTACTACTTATGAATCCAAATTCATAATATTTCGCATAATTCCAATCATTACAAGTTTGCAAGTTAACGTATAAGGTATAGTGTGCGGTACTTTCGTTTTTATCAATTAATGGGAAAATCAAAACTTGGTTTGCCGTGTCACACACACACACACTCTAAAACAACTGTAACTTGTAAACTAATAGTCGCAATATTATGAAGATTGGCAGTCATACAATCATGACATATCATCCTACAAATTTATTGAGTCACGTGCTAAAAAAATTTATGTGATTGTTAATACTTTTGCAATATAAAATCATTTTATCATAATTTTAGATAATACGTATACTTATAACCAAAAATATAACACAAAGCACTCTTAACTTCTAATGAGTTATTTTATTGCAAAAGAAAAATAATAATAAAAAAAACAAATCTAAGCTAACTAACAACAATAAAGAGAATTTAAAATAGTGCAGGAATACATTTAAATTTTGTTTTTTTCCTCTTTTATATATGTCTGCTTTTTATTCTCGTTTATATATCTGCTTTTTAACGCGTAAATTATATCCAGTTTACCTTGAGTTCTGCAGTTTTACAGGCCGTAAAGTGACGTTAATTAAATTCAATTAGAGGTAACAAAGTAACAAAGAATAGTAACAATGGTAATAATAAAGAAAAACTAGCAACATTATTACATTACATTAAATACCCTACACAGCTTCGTCTAATACAATTCTCGATTCATTTTCATAATAAAATACCAAAAAAATTATGACCTGAGCCCACGTAAAAGTACAGTTTCCACGAAAGCATTTTATGAGAATAATTGTTACTTGCAGCCACATAAACTTAATAACCTCTGTACACTAACTTATGTAAATAATTATATAATTGTTTGAATAATTACAACGAGAGCTTTAATAACTATCGCTTTAATTTGAGAATAAGACGAGAAACAATGAAACTTGCACTTAACGATATACTCTGGCTTTATAATGAAAAAAACTCCACGCCTGAAAATATGCCATCATGTTCTAAATGTTGGACCGAAGGCCTTAACGAATGCACTCGGTACTGTTAATTTTTCCAAGACAATATGATATGATTTTTTACATTCTTATTGGATTTTTGATGTATTGTGTTGACCAAGTCCTCTAGGCCGATGTAGTCATTTAAAGAAAATAACCGAAAAATTTGGAGCAAAATTTACCTTTACATAGAGAAATTCAAAGCGTACACGTATATTTTCAATTTTGAGTGGACGGACGGACAAATGTTAATAAAAAAGTAAATCGAAGTGCACTCGCACGTAATAAATGTCAGACATATGCACAGGTCTTATTAGTAATTTCAAGTTTTATATGTATGCGTGACAATTTATTCATAGATGTAAACATAAGCGTATTCATGTAATTGTAATTTTGCATTCGTCTAACAGCTTATATGTATACACGTTAACAATACGTATATTATATATTATTATATAAATACATGTGTCATACACACATAGAAACCACAGCTTTGCCCATCTCTTCATTATTATAATTGTTGTTACTATTACTGTTTTCACAGTTTGTGATAAAGAATATAAAATTTTTTATAAATGCACATATACACACATTCGCATACATACACATGCGCACACACCACAGAGGCGCACCGTCATATATATGCCTATATATTCATTTGCCTATATATGCAGCGCAGTCACTTATAAAATTAACTACACGTGCGTAAGTGTTTTTAATCTGGGTCACCAAATCCTTCTTTTTGTTTCGAACGCTGTAAAAGAACCGTAAGCATGATTTCATGTTCCCTTCGCTTTTTCATGTCTACCTGTCAACATTTGTTTGTGATTTCTATGTGTGCCTATGCATACATACAAATGCGTCGATCTGAGCACATGCCTTGTGAATGTATGTGCACGCTTTCTGCAACTAAAAACCTATTTGTCTATTTATTATAGATTTACGTTACAAACGAATGATTTTCAATTAAAATTGTTATGCGGTATTTCTGAATAGCTACAGAGATAATTGTGTAGGTGTAAATTATACATAAATAAATAAAGAGTTGTGCGCGTGTTTCCTGACATTTTGAACATATTGAGAAGAAAATTAACTTAACAAGTAAGAAAAGTATATTTTGGTTGAAACGAATGTTGGATACCCGTTGTCTGTACTCCTTCCTACAAGAAGCCGTTTTATCAATTGGGCATCCAATACAAAACACTGCGAATTCGACTTTATTCAGTCACGAAGTCTTGAGACAACAATTCAATTTCACCATTGAAACCATTTTTCCTTTGCTCTGACTAAATGCGGCCATGCTTTGGAAAATTAGCTTTCCAAGCTCTAAGGCAAAGTGGCAGATTTCAAGATTTTTTTTTTTTGCTGTTTTCTGGTGTAAGCAATTCTTTTCGGCGGGTATCATTACGTCCATCATTGCCGGCGTCCGTAGAAGATCATTTCAAAATTATCAAACCAGAAAACAATTTTTGCTTTCGTCAAAGATTATCATATGCTTGTGAAGTTCATTATCATAAAGCTTGCGGAGCAAATGCTAAATTTGAACCAGAATTTTTTCTATCAAAAATAATGAATTACATAATCAACACGCGGAGCTTGAATTTTTCCATTTTTTTGAAGCGAAAGAAAGTGTATAGTTTTATGAAAACCATTGTAAGTCGTAAATGATCGACGGCAAAGTCTGAGAGATAGTATTTTCTAAAAATGATATGGATTTGATTTTAGTCTTGAAAACTATTGACCGATGCTGCGTATGTTATATTAAAAGTCGTAAGCTCAAATTAAAACGATTTCATATCATATATGGGAGATAGTTTCGTTCAAATTGTGAAAAAGTTCATTCGATCCCTACTGGCACATTTAATGTTAAGCCAGTCAGTCTGTCCAACCAAAACAAAAGGGTAAGGAAGCTGGAACTTAGCGTATACCCTCTTATGATAATCAATGGCAACAGATCGAAGTCTAAAAATGGACGCAATATGTCTACACACACGTCGCATGAGCAGCCGGTTCGCGCCAACTGCCAAGTCGAGTATTCGAGTATTTTAATTTTAGTGCGATAGATCACACTTGGTCGCAGGTACAGCAAGCGGTGCGTCAGTAAAAATACAGCACTTACCGATTGCACCGACGCACACCCACTAAGCTGTGGCCACTATCCCTATCCCTTTCCCTCTTCGCACTTCCACCAAGTGATCGTTTATATTAAAAAGTAAAACACTATAAAGGAAACGCTTCATAACAAATATTACATCAATTTAAACTTCAGAAAGAAGAATCAACGATAACGACTATCGATTAGTACTGCGTGAAATGAGATAAGAAAAAATTAAAGTCGTTAGCTTCATTTATATTGCCGTAAAGGGTACTTGAAAGCGCGCATAGTGCGCGTTTTCAATTTAATTTGGGAAAGACGTATAAATTTCCAAAATATAAACAAAGGAAAATAATTGAAAGGAATAAAAATATTACGTGGCAGAGGTAATTAAAAGTTCGGGCACGCACTATAACTCTATTCTTAATTGTGGAGAAATATTTTTATTGAATAGAAACCGAATAAAAGCAGAACAGTTTAAACTTAGCAACGGATATGCCAAAAGATGGTTATGTCCACGGAGCTCGAAGGAGAAATAAATATAAAATAAAAAATATCTTCCTCCGCAACTTTGCACGCTATTCCTGTAGCCAATGTGTGTTGTCAGATATTACGCGATATCGACAACTTTCATGTTTATTTTTCGCATATAAATGAATCTCGAGTACTCTCGCTTTTTACAAAAATTGTCGCATTCTCATTGAGCCTGCGTTCAGTACGCAATAGCGATAGCGTAACAACTAATTCATTCTATGTAAATAGTATTGAGTGTTCCGTAATCCATTATTCATTGTGAAATGTATTTTTTCGCCTTCAGATTAAAGCCTTTCGTTGACAATAAAACTACGCCAGTATTTGACCTAGTCTTTCACACATACACTCTACATAGTCTTATTGAATTGTGGGCATGACCTCTTTTTTGCTTTCTCTTTTTTTTTTGTTTTTTTTGTTTTTTGTTTCTAACTTTTGTATGCCTTCGTCTACGCGTTTATTGCGTATAGACAAAAAGATTAAATTTCCAAAATTAAGTAAAATTTAATATAATTGCATTGTCATTTAAAAGAATTGAAATGTAAATTTAAATTACACACACAGTAATTACAGTGGACGGACACGGAAAAAGATCTTTTGACATTTGCTTTTTTTTTTTTTTTTTGCAATTAAACTGCAAGAGCAGACTTATCGGTATGTTCTTCTCTGCTTCTCTCTACTCATTTATATAATGCCTGCTATAGTGAATGAATGTATCAATAAAAGTGCGGAATATGTAAGAAAACTATATCCGCCCTAAAGCGAAACTTGACTACCGACAATTTATGCAGAAAATGGACAATGAATTTATTGGATGAATATGCACTCACATGTAATGCTGACGAGACATATCTGGTCTTAGTCGACTTGAATGTTTTCAATTCTTTTCAACTTTTTTACCTTCAAAAAAGTTTACACTTTTTAACCCGACAATGCCCGCGGATCTCAGGCAGTTTTCCATTCTCCTCTTGATAAAAATTATTTATAATTTTTGTAACTTAGAGAGCTCTTCACTTACAATAGGCAAACGCACGCGCGGACAAATGAATCGAGTTTTTATTTTGGCTATTTCAAGTATGAAATTTTATTCTAATACATGACTATATATCTTTTGTGTGTATTTGTTTATCGATATTCAACTTACCTAAATTGCACAAACACAATAACAACATTAGCATACCTTCTTCTACCTTTTATAATCATGCTATATACACATATATTTATATGTAAGTAAAAGCAAAAAAAAAATATATTTGCTTATGTGTTGTAAGTTTGAGTGTACATTTACAGTGTACTTTTTTCATTCATTCATTCATTCATTCATTCATTCATATGGATTTCAATAAAATTATATCACATTTACCGTATCAAGGCAAACTTACTGAGTTTGTGCATATTGTTTATGTTTATTTTTCATAAAATTTGTTAAATAAAATATACTTAAAAGGATATTCATATATATATATATATATATATACATGTAAAACACACATACTTATTATATATGGCAGTAATCCTTAACATTGTGCATTTTGTCGGCATGGTAACGTTTTTATTATGTTTGTTTATTTCCTTCTATTTATTTATTTATGTATATTTCATGTGCGCGTGTTGTTTCTTCTCTTCTCTTCTCTTCTCTTCTTTTTTTTCATTTTTTGTTTTTCCCTGTGCGTCGACATACTGAACTTTTATTTAGCTTTTGTAAGATTTCATAGTTCAGTTATTTGTATATTAATTTTTATAGTCTTAATTGTTTATGCGTGTGCCTTTTTAAGCATATTATGTAGGACAGATTATGTGTAGCGTAACTCACAGAACAAATTCTTCTAGTTTAAATCATTCATTCCTCATCATTCATTATGGATGCTATCTTGTGGCAACAATCTTTACTTAAGCAATGAGCTTTTCCTTTAACCCTAACTACTATGAATTTTTCTCATCTTCCTTATAAAGATAACACCGCCTGTAATGGATTTATTTTATTGTTCTAGAATACAGGCACCAAATAACTTATGAAGTATACAACGTACGTATTCCCATTTGATTGGCATAAAATTCCCATTGTATTTAGCGGTCTGTCCATTAGTTCCTTTATGTGCTTGCAAGCAACGATCGCAAAAGTGATCTCAGATCAAAACTAATAAAAGTGAAAGCAATACCTTCAAGCCGACGCCAACAATAGTCAAAAGTCGGTAGCTTACCTTCCATAGCTTATATTAATCTTACAGTTGACTAGATATGTTTACCACAACCATTCGCAACTTTTGCCTGAAACTGGTCCTCTGCTCTGCTTCCAAGAATAACGTGAATTTTTCAAAACGTGCAAAAAAATATATATGTTTTTTAAATTAGGAGCAGACTTTTCAAAAATAACACACACCCCGGTATTAACAAATCGAAAATGGTTAGGCACGATAGACTTACAGTAAATAGTGTAAATAGCTCTCGAGTTTTGTACTTTCATAACAAACATCGTAAAAAACAACAAGTAAGAAAATTGTGTTCTTGGCTATGGCCGAATACTTTACTTTTTCTCTTTATCTCTTCATCTTTCTTTAAAAAAAAAGACTCCAAATAAAACAAGTAGAACAAGCAAAAAAAATTAGATTCGGTCATGACCGAATCTTTTAAGCCCATCACCATAAGCCTGAAAAAAAAACAAAAGAGGTAAATTTTCATACGGAAAGTAAAATTGTTCACAACTCTTCTTATAGAGACGTGTGAGCGAGACGTGTGTAATTGTCTTTGAAGATTTTGGGTCATGTTCAAATTCTTTTGCAAGCCTATAAGCGATATATTCATTTTTGCGACTGATACTACACAGTTGGGTCAACGTGTAGATGGACAGACAAACAGACAGATATGCCTGCGTGCATTTCTAATTTGAAACTCGCCAACAATTTATGTACTTCAGGGGGATTTTGCAGTTTTCTTCTGCGCGTCACAGAGATATTGAAAAAATAATTAAATTTTGATATACTTCGATATTATATTGAAATGGGTAGAAGTGATCAATCGTTCCCATTTTCGCAACAGGTTCAATGGCATCACTCTCCGAATATACGTTCAAAACTTTTGGAGATTTATCTGCTGGAGTTTATGATGAGCAAAATGAGCGAAAAACCAATGTTTTATTCCGTTTGGACAGACAGGTGGACCTTACTAAATCGACTTTGAATTTGATTGCAATCAAGAATATATATATTTTTATGGGCCTTCTGAAGCTTCTGAAGGGGGGCTTTGCAAACGTTTCAACAAAATGTTTATAATGTTGATGGACGTCAACGAAATTTTTAATTTTTTTATTGATACTGCAAGATCACCCATAGAATACAAGTGGAAACTTTTATCATTTCATTTGTTATACTTTACGAGTAGTAGGAAATTTTAAAGATCTCTTCGCAAGTGTTGTTTCGTAGTTGCGTTCTTTCAATACCAGTTTGCGTGCAGTATTTACTTATCAAACACGTTGTACAGATCGGTAGACGGACAGATGGACATAACCAAATTGGTTTAAAATTTAATATTAAGGCGCTTCCTTAACTCCCTCTCGCCTGTTACAAATGATTTGTTAAAACATATTTTCCCTCCACTCAGCGTTACGGGGTAGAAAAATTATAAACACATTTTTCCGATTTTGTAATGAATATAATGGAAGGTATGGAAAGAAAGTCAATTCATTTAGTTCATCTAAACGAAAGTATTTATCTAAAATTAATTAGATTTCGAGAATCAAACGCCACGAAATACTTAACTGATCAATAATCAATATATTATGTATTAGATTAGGTGAGATTAGATTAGATCTCTCACACAGAGATGCATAAACGGCTAGACGAAGAGATCGACTTATATTTTGGTTTAAGAATAAAGAAGAACAATTTACTTGAAATTTTTTCTTTGTTAATTTTTCTTTCCTTTGCACATTATTGTAAAGCTGAGAAATAATAATAGATCCTTATATTCTGCAAACATTTACAAACAGACATAAATTATTTCGTTTGTTAAGATTCTCAATGCAATGCATTTTTATTGCAAACGTGAAGTCTTGAATTGTGACATGAACGCACAAAGAAAGCGAAAATAAAAATCTCTTGTAAATGATTTTTTTTTTTTTTATATTTTAGCGAAACGTGCTTTCATGTCAAGCATTTTTTCAGACACATATGGAGAACTCATTAAAATATAAAACTTAAAGCTAAAAATGTTCGGCTAAATAATTACAAAAAAAAAAAATAAATAAACAACAACAAAATACACCAAAGAAAGGAAAAGGTATTTTATTTTTTTGAGGGGCACTTGACCCATTGTTCAACATTTACGCACCTTAATGGAGTTTTATTGGAATTTCGTTGCCTTAAAACTAAGGCCATAATAAATTATATAATGCTGTCCGGTTAATCGAATCATTTTAGTCGTAGTTGAGTATGTCACGATTGCGAGTTCGATCGAACCGATCTGTAGAAACGCGTAGCTGTTCTGTATG
Source organism: Glossina austeni (assembly GCA_000688735.1). Taxonomy (NCBI): domain Eukaryota; kingdom Metazoa; phylum Arthropoda; class Insecta; order Diptera; family Glossinidae; genus Glossina; species Glossina austeni. The sequence goes on from KK502442.1 coordinate 698,483, forward strand.
CGTGTGGACTCTTTTATATATATATGTATATATATATCTTAAAGGTTGTAAAGAAGGATCGTGCGCTTTTTTGGGTCGATCTACGTATAGCCTACGCAATTATCTACATATTCAGGCATAGTTTTATGCGCTAAAACTCTATGAAATAAATTGATTCGAAAATAGGGGGCAATGCAAATAATATATCGGTTTAGGCGAAATGTGAATATGAAGAATAGTAAAAGGATATATCTCTTAGTGTGTACGATTATGCTAGCGAAAAATATCCCATAATTGCCACTAAATGCTGTTTGGCCTCATACAGGCCAGACAACACTGATCAGACTGCGTCATATTGACTTGCGCTTGGAAGATAACGTTTCAGTCTACTCTTCACATTCAAATAGTTCCGGGTAATGTTTACCATTAAGACGCTTTGCCGAGTCCAATAGCATGGGAATGGTTTGCTCACTTCAATGGTTTGGAAAATTCAATGTGAAAGATATACCTTGCTGTAGACGATCTCTGCATAACGATACGAAGCTAACTAGAAGAAAGTGTTCAGCTTTCCGTCCACACATTCTCAAGCTTCTACATTGATAACATAATGGCCAATTACCAACAAACTGATAACAGTTCATAGATATTAACAGGCATTACGTGTATGAGTAAAATTCATTTCAAATAAGAAAGAAAAAAATGTAATAAATTAAATAAGATTATGTCTCTTAATATTTATTCCCCGAATCAATAAATGATGAGCATTGAAAAGTTCAGAGTATGCTTCGTTTTGCATTTTCTCCAAAAATGAGATGACATGATTTTCTAGAAAATTATTTAAAGAGACAACAAACTAACACATATTCATTCTATCGTCCTGTATGTGTAGTGACAATTTAAATTTCTAATCAATTATCGGATATTGGAGAAAAGTTTCAAAAGGACTTACTTGTCTCTCCTTAATTTCTGTCAGTATTGCATGCATTTCTTATATTCTTTCCTATTTCAAATCTAATTTACACGTAGTCGCAATTGTCTCGTCCTTTTCATTTAAAGTTGTTTGACTACGTGTTGTGGTTTAAATTTCATAGAAAACTGTATACATTTGCTTAAGTACCTGAATTTCGTACAATACGCAATTCGTATGAAGCGTTCATAATAAATTTAACGACAACAAAATCAATTTCCTGTAATAACTCTCCTTAACTTTCATCTCCTGTTTTCAACTTAATTATAAGCATACGCAGCTAGATATCGTCATGTGTTTACCTTGCGTTATTAAGGGTCTTGTAATTGTATATAGTCTGATGTTTAAAAGCAAAATTATTATGCAAAGATGTAGTAAATTCATAATGATGTTCGTAGATCAACAATAGCTGCACGCATGTAAACATCATTTCTAGTGTAATTAAAGTTTGAATCGGTTTCATGTTGACAATCCTCTTGTCACACATCTAACAATGCTATCATGATCGGTACGAATCAACAAAATGCACTATAATTCATTTTCGTGCACTTCTCTGTGATAAGGAAGGTGTACAGGAAGAGGAAGAGGAAGAGGAAGAGGTTTTCCCTATTACTTTAATTTATTTTTTCTATACGAAAAATCTATATATATATTGTGAGGACATTTCGTCCCTTTCCTTTGGCTGGGGCAGCTCAGCGGCCCAGGGAAGGAAAACAAACACAAGGAAATTTATTTTTTTGCAGGCACTTGGTTCTTTATTTAATTCACTTGATTTCATTCTTTTCTTCATAAGGAGGTTAATCTTAAAGCAACTACACTTAATTATTTCAATTCAATGAAATAGTTCACCGTTTAATTTGTATATTTGCTACTATTGAAGGTTTCTTATTATGAAACCTTAACTTTGTCGTTGCTGATCGTTTACTCTCAACCACTGCCGGCACGAGAGCCAAACACTCACTCCTTGCCGGCTCGAGAGACAAACTTCGACTTGCCGGCTCGAGAGCCTAACCACGACTAACCAAAGCTAACTTTCTCTAACCAACCCGTAACCTATACTTATTCTATCTTATGCTATCCCTAATCTATTCCTAAACTATTTCTTATTCTATTCCTAATCTATTCCTAAACTATTTCTTATTCTATTCCGAATCTATTCCTAAACTATTTCTTATTCTATTCCGAATCTATTCTTATTTTAGCACTCCCCCTCCCCAGAGACGGAGCGTCCGTGAGGCCAAAACGAGGGTACGACTTTGGGTCCTCACAATATATATATATATATGTATATATCTTAAAAGAATAAGGAGAATAGTATTCAAGTCTAATTCAAGATTATTGAATGAAAAAGTTTCAACAGATCTGCTTTCTCTCATAAATGTTTCATCTCTAATTTAATGGAAGATTTTTTTTGGAGAAAAGCAAATACATTTTCTATGCTATATATGTAATAGTGTCAACCTACGAATGCCGATAATAACTAAAGTTAATTGTAACAACAATAAAAACAATAGATGGGCTAGTATGTATTGTAAATAGGTATGTAACGACCTTTAGTAAAAAGGAAACAATAGCAATATAAGTAAAATAAATAAGAGAATGAAACCAATCAAGTCAATTGACACTAAATTGTAACAATTAATGCACGTATGCATGAATTAATGAGTGAATGAAGAAAGAAACATTAATTGCTTTTATATAATAGCACTTGTGCGATACATATATACAATAAAATCTATATATTCTACAAAAATATATAAATAAATAATGAATGATAGAACATGTAATATATGGAACTTTGATTGTATTTTCATGTCCCGCCATGTCGCAAATACATTAGATTTCTAAAATTCGCATCGATGAGTGGGGAAATGATATGCTTAAAAAGGCGTAAGTATACCTAACCCTTGCTCGTCACTAATCTGAACAATTGAATGAACTGAAACAGTGATAATTTGATTAGAGAAAAAGAATTTTTAGTGTAGTGTAGGAGGATATGCTTACAGGAATCATGTCATTAAATTTAATTTTTATTAAGTCTTCATCATACGTCAAAGCGGAGATTCTTAAAGGTAGCTTTCACGAGAGCACAAAATTTCTTTACTTTTTTTCTTTTTTTTTTTTTTTTTTTTTTGTTGGCACAGTCCAAGTAAACAAATCTCCTTTATACAGATGTAAAAATTATTAGAAACTCAATTGTTTGCTTAAATTTGCAACAACAAGATGATGAAGAGAAAATTGCAATTGAATAGCAGAGTTTTCCGAGCAGTTAGTTAAAATGCTTTGATTAACTTTAGATGGAGAGACAGACAGAGAAAGAGAAAGGGAGAAAGAGAGAGAGAGAGAGAGAGAGAGAGAGGAAAGTAAATTTTTGTGCATGTACAGCCGCACAGACACATATTGTTTAAAAAGTAACATCATTTTGTCTAATCTACAATCTTTTGTAGTTTTTAAACAAGTTTTCAAAATTCTTTAAGGATATTGGCCAAAATCAAACAATAAGTTTGTAACAACAACGAGTGTACGTTCTCTCTCGTTTTTATTTGCTGTAAAAGTAGACCCTTAGAGAAGTTTAGAAAACTTTTTAATAGAACACTCAAAATGAAAAGGGGGAAAACAAAGAGTTATTCGAAGAAATACTTTTTTTTTTCATATTATCTTTGTTGTTGTTGTTGTTTTAATGTTTGTTTATGTAAAAGAATTTTAAGCTCACCATCACAAAGCGAGAGCATGTTTATCTATAGTTATCGACGATCCCACTATGTGTACATAACGCGAATTGATTTTGAAATTTCTCAATGTTCATAAATGTACAGTTAATTCAGTTATCGCATGCAAAAAATCGCATTTAAAAAGATTGAGATCCAGACATAACCTCAAAATGCTAAATAATTCGAACTCCGTTTTCCGTTCCGAACGTTTGAAAGCAATCGGTTCGAAAACTAAACGAACTTATTTATGTCATACGATTTAATTTAATTATTATTAATTTACTTTAATTTATTTCAATAATTTTTTTCATTTTTAATTTACTTGAAATTTTCATTTGTTTCCTTTCATTTACTCGTACATATCAATTTAAAATATTGTGCAAATTCCTGATTGTAAATATATATCGTTTAAATGTAAAAAGTTTCAAGCTAACGACCAAAGTTACCAAAAAATTCATCTCGAGTTTCTTGCGATGCCTTGTGAAATTCATGAAAGCTACGGGCTCAGCATCAACAATCAATAATAATGCTAAAGGTAAACTTTCAAGCAAACAGACAATGGTCGCTGATATGCAATGCACATATGTGCAAAGAAATGCTTGTAGTTTACTTAACTACAAATACAGGTACATTGTCTGGCTATCCTACCAACTAGCTGATGGTTATATTGCATGAGTTTGCAACAGGATTTCAGTTTATTTTTTCGTCCATAATGCCTAAGATAAAGCATAAGATATAATGTATAAATATACGTTTGTGTGTGTATATAGGTATGTACAGGAAATCTACTAAAATGTTGATAGTTTTTATGGAAAGTTACCGAGTCCTTAAGAGGAGTATTCTGTAGTTGAACGACTTGTGTGTTTTTTATATACACATTTCTGTTTATTTTACTCTTTTTAGTTTTTTGCAATATTTCGCAAAATTTTTTTTTTTTTTTTTTTTTTTTTTTTTGTTAAGCCTAACATTTTGTAATAGCCCACATGTGTGTATTTATACCCTATACCACTTAAGGTACAGAGTATATTAAGTTAGTGCGGACGTATGTAATACGCAGAAGGTCTTAAATAAGACCCACCTGGTCGATTCAGAATCATAATCCGAATTGATCTAAGCCTGTCTGTTCGTGCGTGTGCGTCTGATATCTGCCCATGCACATTTTTGTTCAAGCTACAGGTAACAATTTTTGAGATGTCTTGATGAACTTTGTTACAGTGACGTGTCTCGATTCCAGGACGAACCCTATTGAAAATGGTTCCGATCGGTCCCTTTTGTCGAACACTGCTCAAAATTTCTCGACAAAAGTGACTAAGTAGTAGAACTACTGTTCGGCATTCTAAATTGGTATAAAGACTTTGGACAGGCTATGACAATTTGTGAAACCCCTTTCATATATATAATGAAAAATTAAGTCCGTACGACAACAAAATGTAAAAGTGTAGCGATCCATGATGGAAATTATATCATAAATCGTAATATAACATAAGAAAATTAACTGTACCAAATTTGGACCATCTCGACCTATTTTTTGCATCCTATTCTAATAAGAATTTTTACAAAATTTGATCCTTTGTAGAGCAGTGTCGAGTGGTGCTGAAAATTGACCCATCATTTCATATAAAAACAGGAATCGTGGTTGCTGGGTATTTAAAGGTCGGCCTTTCCCACCTATAATGTTCTTACTTGTTTTTGTTTTTGTTTTGGTTTTTTTTCTTTTTTGCTTTTTAACGCAACATATAATTCAAAACATTTACTCTTCTTCTTTATTGTTATATGGTTGTCTTACTCTTATACTTACACTTATTTACATGGACGTCTCTCTGCCTTCTACTCAGTCAAACAATGTCACAGCTTCCGGCATTTTATGCTTCTATGTCAAATACTTTGCTTTATATTAATTTTCTTCTTATGTATATACATATGCTTTTACACATGAAAATATGGAAAAGAAAGTGGAATATTTTTTTCTTTTCCCTTTTCTATAAAAAAGAAAATATGCACTAAAGTGCACTCTATTATGTGCTGTTGCGTTTACGTCAAGGTTGGAAGTAAGAGAAGCTTATAGTTTTTGATATGATTGCCGGAAAAGATTTTCATACACATAGACAGGTAACTAGTAAGAGACTACTGCTCTCAAAACAATGTTGATTCACTTTGATAAGTTTTCTTAATGCTAAGCAATATTATATCTAAAATTGAAGCAATAAATAGATTAATTTCTGAGTGGTAACAACATTACCCTTAAGGGAGATTCGCAAAATCTAATCATTGAAGATTAGCTTAAGACACTAACATAAGAATTACTGACTCAATTTTATAGAATAGATTTTTATACAGCGAGAATTCCAACGAATATTTAAGTAGCGTTGATATTCTATTTTGTTTGGTTAACATTTAGCAACAATTGTATTAAGGAAAACTGTCCCATTAGCAATGTTTGATTGTAAAGCAACTCCCTTTTAAATTGTATCATAAAACAACGCACGTAATCCCGATCACTTCACGTGTGTGCTGGTGTGTCAGTTCCTTGTCACAGAATTCGTCCAGGTCAGAGAAAGAATTCAGCCTACTTCATAATTCGATTGTATGCGTGTTTGTGCTACCTTTTTGGGGCAAATTAAATCAATTGAAGATTTTCAACAAGTAATTTTTTTAGAATACAAATTTTACTCCTCAGCACAATCATCTTAAAGATTAATGCAATCTGCCCAAAGTTCTCCTCATCTCCTCTCCTTCTCATACCCAATTTTCATGCAAAAATACTATCTTTTGTTATTTTTACAATGTCGGCACCACTTTATTTTAAATCAGCAAACCACTCACAAACCATTGTTCTTGTCAAGACAAACTTGTTATAGTACTTTTCAAAACAATTCTGAGTTCGAACAATATTTTCTCCCTTTGAAAAACACATGAAATTCGAATTTTTCCATTATTTGAAATATAAGAAACGCTGCGGTGCGGCTAAAACGACTTTAACTGATAAACAAGTGATCCGAGTGATATGACATTTTATAAGCTGCATTCAATAAATTTTTTGCATTAGAGACACATGTTAGTCTTAGGACTTTTTGACCGACGTATTATCGGGGCAAAAAAAAAAAAAAAAAACCGGAAAAATGTTTATGATAGACTTACAACTTACGTTTTATAAGAGACAGTGATATAAAGCTGATTACAAATATTTATTCTACCCATATAAAAAATACTTGATCCAAAGAAATGGGCGTAAACGGGTTACATAGAATAGGCGTAAGAGAAATACCTGAGAACCTATAAAATAAACATATATATCTAAGGTAGGTGTAGATATGTTGCACCTTCTAAAAATGTGAGTAAAATCCTGGTCTACTCGCTGACACGTCCATGTATGATAAGGCACTTTCCGTGCTTTGAGTCTCACTAAGTAGAAGCAGCAGTTCGGCGAAAGCAACATTTTTAGTGGCAAGTTTTCTTTCTCTATTATTATTTCTTATGAATTGAAGAAATATACAAAAGCAACAAAATTCAGTATTTTTCTAATCCTTTGATTTTATTTCGTATTCGCAAGGTAGAAGTAAAGAAAACCCAGTAAAAGCATTAAATGGAAAAACTTTATTTTACGTCTTTGCCTTGTACTTATGAAGTTTATTTAAAACATTTAACGCAGATCTACAAACAACTAATCACATAATGTGTGTGCATGGTTATACATGCCTGTCTTGCTATTTCAAAAGGATTCACTTTTTGAATAAACAAAACAATAACAACGATAGTTTAGCGCTTAGCGCGAAAAATACTTCATTTTTCAATCTGAATGAAATCTGAAATTCAATTAAATTCATATAGAACGTATAGCTATAGCGTAAGAGTAGTAGTAATTGAGGCAGTAGTTGTAGTATCATTAGTAGAAGTAATAGCAATATTAAAGACACTAGCAGTAGTAGAAGTAATAAAAAAAAAATTATTACAAGTTTTAAACGTTGTAAAAGTAATACTAGCAAAAGTAGTGGAAACAACAGCAGTAGTGTTGGTAACACTATTAGTGGTAGTAGTAGCAGTAGCAGTAGTAGCACTGCAGTAATTTTGACATTAAGATAGTTTGCCACTCAACCACATATATAATTTAAATGAACTTAATTCCCTTGACTGCATTCTGATAAGAACTTCAAGTACACAAGTTTCGTAAGATAATTTTAAAGACAGTTTCGTCTCTCACTACAGGTGCATGCGTGGTATGTGTGTGGGTGTGTATGCGTATATGTTGGAAGATAATTTTAGTTTCATTGCTAAAGCGCTGAAAATAATCCAGTTTCTATATCTGCCTATATGTTTCTATACAAATACGAGCGATAGGTTAAACAATTTGTAAAAAAAAGAATTTTTATTTAACATTTCACTGAATAAGTGGACTCGTAGAGAATAATGTATAATTTATTAGCTAAACATTTATTTATATTTGCCATGAAGAGAACACTTGAAGGGATGAGTTGTAAAGTCCACTAGGGTTATAAATTGGTGTGCAGATTAATAATAACGATTTTTAACTTTTTTTTTCTTTTAAAAGGAAACACAACCATTTGGGAAGTGTTGCGAAAAGTTGCCGACTAAATATATTTTACACATTCTTCCCCCTCAAGAGACTTTCGTTGGTTTCACATAAATTTTTTCCTATTTTCCTCTCACTCCTTTTTTTTTAGCTTTGCACTTTTTACAACAACTCTTGCCAGGAAAAGTTCGAGACACAACGAAATCGCTCCTTAGACCGCTCATAACAAAACCTAAGAGTATATCTAAAAACTTATTAAGCGTAATACCTAGCTTGGCAAACTCGTATTGAACTATGTCTTCCTTCCGAAGGAAATGAAGTTCATAATTGAAAGCTGACTTAAATCAAAATATCAATTTTTAAGCATAGGCTTAAGCTTCTTAAATGAAAAGCGAATGCACTTAAAGTAATCAAGACTAATGCCGATGATCTTGTTCATATATAAAAGTGATCAACTTACTGTACATATTCTACCACTCAAAATAATGCACTTGTACCGCTTAGAGGATATCAATACGTCTACAAAACCATCTCTTGCAAAAGCACGCGAAAAAAAAGAAGCATCAGTATTAAGCGAAAGACCCCTTGCCATGCAAGAATGGTGGATAACTTACTGAAGAGAAAATGGAGACATTTTATGAAATACGATATGCAAGCCAAAATTTTATAAAACATAATTTTTATAAATAGACAGATATATTTACTCTCCATGGGAGGTAGTTTATGTTAGAGAAGAAATATATTTTTTTCTTATTCAAATGTTATTCAAGAGTACAAAAATTAAACTTAACACTTTTCAAATAGAGAGAAAGTAAAAAAAATTAAAGTTCAAGTCACCAAAAATTTTTCTAAATTTGCTTCTTTCCCAAAAAAATTTGTAATCTAGTGTTTTCACACAATCTAACGCATGGTTTCGATTTCACGACAAAATAAATATTTTTGTTATATTTCTTTGAATCCTCTTAATTTTTTCATTTTCTTTCTTTATTATTCTTCCGCTTCTCTTACGGTTACTGCTTGCACTCTCTCTATATAGTTTGGAATAGTAGCGAAGTAATAGAAATTATTCTCTTCTTATTTTTAAAGGAACATCTAGTGCATTAATATTTTCTCAGGCAGTGATGCAGATATAAGATTAAATTTTATTTAAGCATGTTGGGAATTGTTAAAATTCTTTATATAAAAAAAACTTTCTTCAGTTTTATATAGAAAAGCAGTGAATAGCAGTGAAAGTAAGTTTGAATCAAATTCATTTCTAATTACAAATATATTCCCTTTAAGGGAACCTGACAGCTGCCCAACTGCTTAGGTGCATGATACATGATATACGATATGTGATATATGATAAATGGTGTCTCATATATGATATATGATATATAATATAAGACACGTTATATATAATATATGGTGTATGAAATAAGACCTATGATATATTATTATGTGATACATGATATGTGATATATGATATGTGATAGATATATGTGGTGGATATATTATAATGACATGATATAGTATAATATGTGATATATGAAATATGATATGTGATATACAACATAAGACATGTTATATGTAATATATCATATATTATACATGATATATAAAGTATGATATAAAATAAAAGGCATGTGATATATGACATGAAATATGATATGTGATATATAATATAACACATGTGATACATGATATATGATATCTGGTACATGATATATTATGCATAATATATGATATATGAAATATGATATGTGATATATAACATAAGACATATATATTATATGTAATATATGATATATGATACATGATATATGAAGTACGATATATAATATAAAGCATGTGCTATATGATATGTGATATATAATATAAAACATGTGATACATGGTATGTGATACACGATATATGATATGTCATATATGATATATAATATAAGATATGTGATATATGTTATGTGATGTATGATATATAATATATAATATATGCCATACGTATATAAAAGTACCCTATATTATATAATATATAAATATCTAACATATGCGAAATTCCAGATAAATTTTATAAAGGGTAAATTCAGTTTGAATTTCGAATATTTTGAATACTTGTTATGATGAAAATAGCATTGATAAGTTTCACTCCAACGTATACTCTTTATAGATATAAAATGTTTTTGCGATTTGTAACTTTCCTGATAAAAAAAGACGTACTTTCTGCGTGCATAATATATGATTGCAATTTACAATACACCGAATACTTATTTAAAAAAATATTCAACATTCATAAGATCATAAGATTCATAAGATCGAAAGCAACGCAACTAAAATATTTTAAAGACGGCTTATTAAATTTGTACACTTGTGAAGGTGTCCTCCCTTACGGAAAAACAAAATCAACACCCACAAACCCGCCTCGCGGAGCCCATAAAGTATAGGGCCATCAAATAATTGTTTTTAATTTATAATAAAAAATAAATAGTAAAAGATATGAATATGAATTTTTATTTTATTTTAGATACTGGTTCACGTCAGTTTCACTTAAAAGTTACTTACTGCATATGACCGCGTCCGGACTTCTGTAAAGAATCCAATCCTAGGATATGAATTTTTACCACTTTGCCACATAAATGTGATCTTATTGCACCAATAACACAAATAAGTTTGCTAAATAAGGTAATTGAGAGATTATGGTTTATTGGAGTAAGCTAATGCTCCAGCCTAACCATAAAGTAAAAATTCAAATCGGATTATCTTTGTGATAAGCTCACATAGGCATTTTTGAAGATTACACGATCATTGAACTTTTCTCCCAGCAAATTGCTTTTATCACGAAATGTACAGTAAGCCGCATAATTTTGTCAAATCCATCCACATATCGCCCAAGTCGATATCACCAAATTTTTGGCACAAAAAATCAATTATCATATTTCTCCAGCATTCTCTATTGACGATAACTGCAATGCCATTTTCATGTTGGAAAATGATATTTCCAGCCTACAAACCACACCCAACATTTGTTGTTATATACATACAAATCATTTAGGCCCGCCAGACTTATTTTCTTTGCGGCAGGGTGGCCTTTAGTTACCCTTATTTACGGATTCATTTAACCGAATATGAACTTCATTCCACATGCACGAAACTTAATCGTGGATTCATTGCTTTCGTCGCATAATTAAAAATTCCTATACACTGTCCAATCGCCTGTGTATTATATTCCACAAACAATGACAAAGTCCAACCAATATGTTGAGAGTAAATTTGACCCAAATCCCAACCAGAAATGTGTTTCATTCATCTTTACTTTTCACAACCGCAAAATAGATGCTCCTTTGTAGTTATGTATGCTCAGTAAATGTGAAATTTTTCGTAAATTTATCCCTGCGTATCGACGTATTGCTGAAACTACCCCGAGTACGAAGCTTTCAATTTGAAAATGGGCTCGATTCGACATCAAATACACCGTGAAACTACAAAACTGGATAACATAACCTAAGTAAGGAAATTATATTTGTGTTATGACGAACCGCTTTGTCGCTCACCACCATCTTTAAGATCTACATTATAATCACAAGGCTTCTCCTTTCCTTACTAATTTTTCCATTGGCCCTAAGAAATATTTTAAATGAATATATCGCTTACTAACTTTAAACTACAATTAATTGTCTGACCTGAGCTGAGCGCGTTTTTAAAGATCAAATCGATTTTAAGCTATTTTTGCGTACTGTAATTACAAAGGCATGCGGAACGCATTCCTATAATTCGATGGTGGATATAAAACTTAAACAAAAACCGGCAGATATTATTGCCAATACCTTATCAAAGCTTTAATAGACATCGAGTTGAAAGTGGGATACAAATTGCTCCCTATGGTTCAACTAAAAATATATCTTTATTTTCTAAAATCTTTTACCTTTATTGAAATTGTGAATGGACAAGGTTTCCCCTTAGAGATATATAAATTTCTTACTTAAATATATTCAGTAACGTGCCTCTCTTTTTTTTATTTTTGTCCGTATGTCCTGTTGTTAGCAACGCCATAAAACATGAGAAATGAAAAGTTTACTGCTTCATTGCTGGTTTTTTTTCTTTACGTTTTGATACGTTACCGCTTAGCAGAAAATCGACTACAACGCTACCTAATGTTTTAGCCAAAGCATTTTCATCGTTTTGAATCGTGTGCAGCAACTTTCATTTATGTTGAATGAAGGCAGAGATAGAGATGAAAGCTGCAGCGGGAAATATTTGTAAATTGTGCTAGCTGAGCTAGTTTAAGATTCATTTTAAGCCATCTGCTTTAATTTAATAGAGTATTTTTTCCCATATCTATCTAAACGTAAAGTATATTAACTTTATTTCTATGACTTTAATGTGTCAAAGTTTTCAAGTATTTAAAGTTTAAATTTACATGAGCTTTTAATTTCAACCTCTTGATACAATTTTAATGCAATAGTATCTGTAATATTCAAAAAAGCTTAATACATTATATGAAATCGTGATGAAAAATTTTATTTGAATTTAACTAAGAAATCAAAAATAAATAAACTACAGCTAGATAATTTTATTTATATCAGGAGGACACCTGTGCTCACATAGTTATCTTCAGTTCATAACTTGATCAGGACTTCAAGTGCATTATATTATATTGGGCATCTTCGAAAAGGGTATCAACATATTCGACTTGATTTGAAACAAAAAAAAAAAAAAACACTTTTTTCTTTTTTCCCTTTTGGTATGACCGACCAACGTTACTAAATTCTCCATAAAGGATGGTGAATATAATCCTTAAATCACTTTGAAAGAGAATTTCCTTTCCACTCAAAAAAAAAAAAAAAAAAGAAGTAAAAACGAAATAAATAGAAGATAAAAGATATTAAAAATAAAGAAAAGTAATTCTCTTTAAATTCATGTGAATTTAAATAAAAGCATTTCGAAGAATTTTCTTTTGAATAGATAGATAGATATATTCCTAGATGAACGAAAGTATAATAATTTATTTAATCAATTTTTAAATTTCTCGAATATGTTAATTAGCTGTAATTGGACACTCCATAGCCTGTATTACAATTCTAGCAATAAATGAATAATATATTTTTTCATCACCAGTCTAGGAATTATGCAAAGTTTTCATAAATGTTAGAATGCGCCTTAAGGGTATGAGAGAAAAATGCACAATTTGTTGTTTATGCATAGATGAACTTTATTACACCAAGTATACCCCCCCCCTCTAGTTGATAACGTTTTGCCGTTATACTGCCACTGCTAATTTCAGTAGGATTTTGGGAGAAACTGAACCGGATGATTTTTACAGACCTCTTTTCATCGGTAAGAAATTTCAGCAGAGGGTGAAACAGATAGTAACTGGATCGGAGTAAGGAGTGAGCTATACGCCAGATGCATCGAATCTACACTACCTAAGATGTTTTTATTCTAAATGAGCCCTTCAAGTTATAAGTGCTCTGCACTGCATTGCCGTAACGGAAGACGACGCCTCTTCTGCACGTCTGAGCACGTCTGAACACTTTATCTCATTTGCACGCTTTGATCGCATTAATTGCAGACAGTAAAGATTGAAATGAATCGTCTGAACAGGTTGCAGGATATCAAACGTTATTCTACGTAACTTCGATCATCTTTCTACTCACTATTATGGCATATGACCCGCTTTTCATATTGCATACTATCAATCTCTTCAAAGGTCACCTGATTTCGTTCCGGCATTTTTCTACTCTTCCTTAAAATATTGAAGAATTACAACGACTTTATTAATAATTGATCGGCCAGAGCGCAGCTCATCCTTAACATCGAAATTTATAGAATGAAAATGAGCGAAATAAACAATTTGAACATAAATAACGCGAATTATTTCAAAAGCCTGAAAAGTGAAAATCGTCTCCTTCTCTTTCGAACTAATTTTTTAAAATATAGAGAACTTTTTCAGAATTTCGTTTCATTTTCAAACATCTCATGAATTCTAAATTTACTTTCAAAGGCGACAGCAACCTTTAGGAACTCACTTACTCAAAGTTCACATCCATATATATATATATATATAGTAGATCTGAATTCAGACAAAAAAATTAAAAAATAAAAATAAATAATTTAAAAATTTTCAACCTTTTTAGTATTTTTTTTTACTCTCTTAGTTTTTGTGAATCGTGACTATCTTCAAACTTGATCCGCAGCATTAATTAAAGAATGAATTTCTCAAATTTCGTCCTTGTTTAAATCTTCATTGTTCAGTATTACAGTAGCTTGCAACAAGTATAGATGGATGGATGGACAAATCAATTAAAGATGATATTTAAGCTTTCCACTAATCCTAAAGGCTTAAAACGTCTCTTTTTACCTTTTCCGAGTTAAAAGTTTGGTGAATAAAAATTTTCCACAGATTTCAAAATGATTCTCTTTCTCTCTTTCAATAAAAAAAAAAAAAACCCATTAATTAAAATTCCCATAAATAATTTTGATATTAATTAAAATTATTTTGTATTTCAATAACGATAATGAATTGAAGATAAGTTTCTACTGCATTGTACATGTTCGAGGTATTGTTAGTGCCGCTGTTAATTTTAATTTGTATGAATGTATGCGAATAACGTATATCATTGTATGATTGTTGATGAAAATGAAGAGATGCTTGAAGGTCATCTAGCGAAATCAAATATTTGTAATACTGTTATACTGTTATACCGTTGCCCCAACTTATTCGCAACACAGCAGAGCGAGGCGCATTGAGAGCATGAGAGAGAATGATAGGCCGGCAGACTGCGAAAAAGAGAGGAAGAGAGAGATTTTATATATGCGATTCATCTCGAAACTTTTGATACCCAACACATACAGGCTGGGTTTGTTAAAAACCTTTTCGATTTTTTTGAGAATTTCAAGTGCGTTTTAACAATATTTGTGATTTGATTTCTCTTTGGCTCTTTTTAATGCCCTCTACTAACTATTTGTTGCTTCTTTGCCTTAATAAATAAATCCCATTACCAAGAGTCATTATTTTGTAGATAGTTTGATTTGGGCATTTAGTATTCATATGGCTAAAAAGAGATGCAAGTTTAATTACTACACATATAATGTCCGATTCTTAAACTTATCTATAACCGAACATATGAGCAGAAATACTTTTTTTAATACCATCCAAGTTTAGTTGCGGGGTGTATATGTAAAGAAAGGATTTAAAGTCCATCACTTTCACTTTCCCATGATTTCTATTAAATTTCATTTATGGATCTCTTCATCATACGTTACAAAACATCAATGATCAGTTTCCATCAGTGATCCATGCATCCAAGCAAGGTCAAATATCTATCCTGTCCTTATTTCTGAAGCGTATGACAATTCCTGCCGTCGAAAGATATCTCAATTTATGTCGATTCTAAATGTTTCGAATAAAAATCTTTAAAACCTTTGAAAATGTTTGCAGACTTTTCGAAGTTTGCCTCATATGTAGAAGTATATGTCCAAGAGTTATACAAAAAAATGGACCAGTTTATCTATAAGCTCATTAGTGAATTAGTGAATGAAATATTTAATCCTTTTCAGGTTGACTCTTCTCTTATTTGAACTAACTTAAGTACTCTTAAAAATATGGCCCACAGAGAAAGGAAGAATTGACTCAGTGAACAATATAAGTGCAGCTGGGTCGACAAACTCTAACTATGTATTTATCATGTAGACCAGAAACTTGAATTAAATATTTGTCAAGGTTAAGTAAATGTTATCCGAAAAATTAATCTAAACGCAGGACTTTTAGAGCGCGAAGACATTCAGAAACGAAAAAAAACGTTTTATTTGCTTCCATCTGATAATTTACACACACATTATTGATCATGAATTTTTGAGCTCGTCAGACTCTTAGTCGATTCAACAACAACGTCTTCTCTTTCTTTCTCTCTCTCTCTGTCTCACTCTCTTTACTTTTTTCTAAAGTAAAAATATAATGCGTTTTACAACAATTTATATAAAGCTGATTAAAGAAATTCAAGTTGACACGAAATTCTCACTTTTCAGAATAAGTTAATAGTGTTTTGTTTAGCTAAAGCAAGTAACAGTTTACAATCAGCTACAAGCGATACGACTATTGGAAAGCGTTATAAAAACTTGTAAATGAAACGATAAAACTAACATGTCGAAAAATTGAAAACTTTCAAGAGAGAAAGCGAGTCTCGGGCATGCGTATAATGAATATTCAGAAAGAGTATTTTATACTGTTAGACTATAGATATCATCACTGGTCGCATACAATGCAATACTGCAAGTGTTATACCGCATTTACTCCATTTAAGATTTATGGATGTGGGTGTGTGTGTGTGTGTGTGTGTGTGTATGTGTGTGTGTGTGTGTATGTGTGTGTGTGTGTGTGTGTATGTGCTTATTATATTTGTGTACTGTAAATTTTAATTAATTGTAAAAGTCGTTCTCCTATATAATGTATCACAATTTAATACCCAAACAACTATTTAACGTAATTACGGAGATATTGAACGGGTTTGCTATGATTAAAAAAAATCATAAACACTTTATATTACAATTTAAATCATCGCCTGTGACATTATGACATTATATTATAATAAAGTTACATTGAATTTTTTTCCTTTTTGCATTTCGTTTCACAAGCTTCGGCTTAGTTTCAATGAGCAGTAGCTGATCAAGTTTTTACCTTCTTTCTCGCGGAGAAAAAGAAGACGAATTGTGGTAAAATATTAAAATGAAAAAAATTACATAAGCATTTGTAACAGAAAATTTCATTTTCTTTTCCTTTCTTTGTTTTTTGTGTGAATTTCAAAAAAGAAAATAAATTTCAAAATCGCTTAATACGAATTTTCCGTTCGCTCTGCGTTAAGTCAAATCGAAAATATTGCCAAGAGGCCTATGCGCACTTTAAACTGAATTTCATGCGTTCGCTATCACGTTTACCTTTTCGAACCGATAGCCCCTACGGATTTTAGATTATTAGTAATAAAGTGTTGAAAATTTTTGGTTCTCATTTTTTCAAAGTTTTTTCAACATTTTACGATCGGGAGATCTGATCTCTATACCTATAAAGAATCTATTTTATAAATTTTTTACCATCGCAATCAGTTTAGTTTACCGTTATCACAAATGACAAAAGGTATGTGAATGGGCAGCCCTGGGCGACCTTATATGTAAGTACATTGTGTTGAGTGGAGTGTTGTGCAACGTTTTTGAATATTTCGTTGCTTCGATTTTGGAACGATGATTGGTGTTAAAATAAAAAAGTGCTGTTTTCTTCCCTTCACGTTTTCTGCAGTTGTTCGAATTCAGTTCAAATTATTTTTATTATAAACGGGAATCAGGCAGAATATTGGATTTGATAGTAAATGAATCACGGAGATCCTTAAACCAATGTATGTCTTTATGAGGTGATCGCCTAGTGTGTGTGGTAAGCTTTCTTCCGTTGAAGAAAGAGTTCGCCTACAAATTTCGAAAACAAGGTGAAGATGACCTAAACTGGTCAACGGACCCGCTTGTAGCGCTCGCACGTCTTCTTTGCTATTACTCATAAAGCACTATATGTGGATAATAAAAATTTCCACTTTTATTCTGAAAAGAGGAAAAAACAGCCGCATCCATCCGACGTTTAGTTCTTTTCCTTTCCGTTAGTCTTTTTCAAATGACGGGACAACGGAATATATTTTTCTTACTTGTTTAGCCTTGAGATAGTTTCTGAAGTTGCATTATAATCGAATGGCTGACTTAGAGAAAGGCAAAGGTATTAGAAAGATCCCGTCCCACCCCCGGTACGTGAATATATAATTTATAGAATGTCACCGTCCACATATACTGGGGCCGAATAACTTTTGTAACGCTGAGTGACGTATAATTCTCTATAACCACTTTAAGTCTGACGTAGGTAAACATAGAATTAACTTTTCACGCTTGGCGCCCAAAATTATTTGCCCATCTGCTTGTCCAACGGCACCTTTACTCCATCTGTCTTTTATTTCGTTACCCCCACCCAACTAAGTTGCATATTAAAGTGAAGTCGATTTACAGATGTGTTGGCATTCAACAGAAATCTGAAAATTGAAAATTTTTAGCGTAACATGTGTTTGTGTTTCTTCGGTCGTTCAATTATTTGCCTCATATTTTTACTATAATAAAACTGTTCAGTAGTATGTTTATATCTACAAAGCGTGTTACGATATTCGTTATAAAATGTAGTTTTTTCTCGAACGCATTTACTGCAAAAACAAAACTCAATCAAAAAGACGGGGGAATAAAGACAGATTTGGTTTGAACGGAATAGTATTTCTTATTTCGATTATGACTTAATTTGGCCAGTGAGATGTCCAGGCCTTCAAGATAAAAGTCTTAAAAAAGTCGATTCAAAAATTCAAACAGGCAAGAGACTAGAACCGGCACCTTATGACTGCAATGGCTAAATATACTCGACGCATAGCAGTAAACTGCATTAGTTATAGATATTTTAGATCAGCGTTAATATCAAACTTGATTTCGTCACATTTGTCCGTTAGTGTGTACTGAGATTGACATAATAGATTTAAAACTGTGTCTTATACGTTCAACTTACTTTTCGATGATTTTCTTTCTCTTTACAAAAATTTCGCCTTGAGCTTGTCAAATAAGTTATAATATAACAAAAAAAAAAAAAAAAAAACAAAAAAAAAAAAAAAAAAAAATTCTAAAGGATTTTCTTTACTATGAACCCGCAAAGATTCTTTTTTCTCCTTTTTCCTCCACTCTTTAATGTGCTGGGAATAAAAAAATTTATGAGAAGAAGTAAGAAAAGAGACATTTTGTCATTTCTTACCAAATTTTTCTTTATTTCAAAATGAAATCTATTTAAGTAGGCAGTGGCCATTATCCAGAAAGCTTCGTAATACAATTGGTGTAGAGTCTCTGTGGTTTATGGGCTTAAAACCTTTTCAAATGATTCTCATAAACTTCTTTACATCTCTAAGAGACTGCTGCAGAAAGTGAGTTGGCTGGCATGAAACTTGTAAACTGAAATGTGATCTTTCCAATGACATAATCGGATCACTCTTCCTTGATATATGGCACCAAATAGCATTTAATAACGAAAATCTCTTAATATTCGTTTCTTAAACCAATATTTGTATTAAGGTTTGAATAGCGCAGTTGTGAACTATTTTTTTTTTTTTTTTGTTTGATTTTCTGAGTAAAGTTGGACTAAGCCAATAAATTTGTGGCTTATATGTCCGAAGTGCAATACTTTACTGCAGTTGTGAACTATGGCTATGCAATAAGAGAATGTATTATAGGACGAGACTGACTTCAATTTTTCCAATTAAACGCAACAGGTAGAGTAGCGGAACGGAACGATATAGAAAAGTTCATAAAATAGAGTTTCCTATGCAAAGTAATAGGGCGTTAGAAACGTAAACACTTTCCCGGAGGGATTAAAGAAAAAACAAACTAACAGCCCGTATAAAGTTTAAGAAACAGATGCATAGATGTACAGGCGAAAATCCATAGAACGACCCATAAGTCTGAGTTGACTGAAAAGTTTACAAACATTTTACAAATGTTTTAAAATCTTATGCCATTTCCGCGCGGTCTTCAAAGTTTATTACTAATAAGAAAAGCTAGCACATCCTTCCGTTTTGAGTGATGCTTTATAAAGTTCGTTTCAAAAGTAACAACAAAGCAGTGTTCATTGGCCTCTTGCCAACCAAGCCCACAGATTAATGCAAACAGCGATCATAACTATAAGCAAATTAAGAAGAGGAAAATAGAAAAAAAAAAAAAACAAATTATTTTCGCCTTAGATAAAATCATGCTTTTTTTTTGTTATTGCAAATTTCCTTTAGGCCAGAAGACGACGAAGTAGGTTTCATCAACACTACACCAGCTTGTGCATGTGCAATATGTAAACAACTTATAAAATAACTCTAACATATATGTCGGTAGGCGAATACAATGTAGGCATACTCTGGCAATGTCTGTCTATTCGTCTATTACGCCTATCATATAACGAAAGCACAACTTGCCCGCGAATACTTTGCATAGTAAACATAAATCGAGCAATGCTCGTCACCGAAAAGTAAATTGCGCTACAAAAACCTTATTAAAGAGAAAGCATATTTTTTACATTGATTATGAGGGAAGTCATCAAACGATTTCACAAATTTTCCAACTTAACCTGACTTATCTGCAAGAAGAAGCGTTGAAGCACTTGAAAACAAAACGTCATTATTTATAATGATCAAGTAAGTAAGCATCCATTATAATACTCAGGGCAATTAACGAATGTATTGAATAAAAAAGGTAATAAGATAACATAACGGAACTATGTGTTCCTAATCAGGAAGAGATTTATCAATGGCTCGATATGCACAAATTAACCGCAAATTGATTTATGTATTGATTCATTTATTTAATGAATTCGATGCTAAACCGATTAAGACTCAAACGCAGTCCAATATTCTAAACGTAAATCCGCTGCGTTCTTACTGCGTAACTTACTGCTCAACTATACTCAACGTATTATTCAATTGCTTTACAGATAGATATTCGATAAATTTAATATACGTTCCTACGGGGGCGTATGAGTCAACCGACAACAAATTTATTAGAATACATATCTTTTATCTACAATTGTTAAAAATCACTGCAAGCAAAAGTAAAGTAATAAATGTGTATGTTGACAATCTCTGTGTTATTGCAGCGTATTCTAGTGGAAAGTATGCACAGAACTCCCGACCGCAACCACAGCCACAGCAATCGCAGAACTTGCATAATTGTTATTTTTCATAATTAAATCGATGTTTGCATAGAAAAGAAAGGGAAACAGGGAAACAGGGAAGAGGAAGCATATTCCATTTAATTTAAATACAGCGTAAAATGAAAGAAAATAATAAACAAACAACAATACTGACAAGACGAAAAAGACGTTCAAAAAGTTAACGCCAGTTTTATACGGAATTTTGTGTACCTTTCATCTTAAACGCGAGATATTTTCTTCATTATCACTGATGCAGTTCGCTGACAAGAACACTGAACTTGAAGAAGCTAACGACCATATAAAGCAAGTAAAGTACATATGTAACCTCGACAAGCGTGAAAACCTGAAGCGTCTTTGATCTTTTCCCTCCGTCCGTATCTATTTTCAAAGCATCTACGATCGCTAAGCTGAAACATTGAACTGGAAGGAAGGCATAATTCGCTTATCAGCTTATAAATAACGCGTAAAACGCTATACTTTACACAGCAACTATTAGACTGTAATTTAGTATAAATATTTTTCGGGACCATCCATGAAAGAATCCTCAGAAAATAATCAATTCATACGCCTACAATAGACGCAACATTATTCAATCTTTGCACTACACTACAACAAGATAGTTTTTTGTCTGCGCACGTTTATCTCATAGAAATCAGGGATCTATATAAATATATATGCTCTTGAAAGACATTGAGCTCACTTAGTCAGACGAGATGAAATATCTCGACGTTAAGTTTGAGAAAGTCGTAACTTGGAATCCTCACCTGATATGATATATTGGTCTTATAGTACTAACATCCTTCCAATGGTAACCTATACAGCTTTGGCTTGGTGGCCTAAGATTAAGCAAGAAAGAGTAATGTGGACGCTACACAAAAATTCACGGTCTCGCATACTTTGGCACGGATAGGGCTATAAGAACTTGCCCCGCACATGCGTTCGACATGTTGTTGGGCATAGCGCCTCTGCCTGTAGCTAAAGGAAGGGAGGCCTCCTCCTCAGTACACTTAGATAAAATATTGGCAAACTAAAACCGAGTGATCTCAAGTCTGGAAGTTCTAAAGGGCTTCATAGACGAAGTCGTTGTTAAAATACCGAGGCATTCATTTGCAAGCCGAATACTATTTCACCGATTCACAGTGACCATAAAGAAGAAATCTGGGTGACCCGAGGTTTGAAAAGGCCATACTACTGGGACATACTCACTCACTATTTCAGCGCTCAGAATGCTTAACAAGAGAATGCGGGAGAGAGCTAATCTGCATTCACTTCGATCGCCAAGCTGCTCCAAAGGGCCTGATAGGGCGAATAGGGATTTCCAAGTTCGTGTTGAAGTGCCTTCGAATCCTGAATGAACTACGGAAGCGTAATGAGTTGCACCTAATATGGGTGCCGGAACTTTCAGGCATGGAAGGCAAAGAAAAGGCCGACTGTTCAGCTAACAGGTGGGCTCGTAAGACCGGAATGATAAGTTCATCCCAAAGTCATACCAAAAGGCTGGTATCGCAATTGGCACAGGAAAGCAGGGCGTAGGACAACGGCAAGCAAAACGATTTATAAAATCATACAACCTATGGGAAGTCGAGACGGACAACATACATCGCATAACTAGCTTATACATCAGATACCACCTGACAAATATGGGTATCTCGAATACTGATTTATGCAGACTTTGTGGCCCACTATAGCGTTTTTTCTTGAAATCTGTTGATTGAATTTCTATGTAAAAATGTTTTCATACAATTGGCCGCCTCTGGATCTTTATAAAAATTCGATTTGTGAACATTGATTTGTAGCCACTTTTAACCATAAAGCTTACACTTATCCCACCAACAACACAAATATTATAGCTTTTAAGATCATTGCATGCTTGTGGTTTGTTGAATTAAACCATGGACCGAAAATAACAGAACCTTGGATGATATAAGGCATGATTTTGGTGGTCAGTTCATATTGACAGCTATAAAGACTACACGGTCATTGAACTTTTCTCTTAATAAATTGATTGTGCGACGAAGTGCTTTGCTTGTTGTACCAACGCGCCTCCAACTGTCAGTACCAGTAGAGTTTACTCTGGTTCTTACCATAATGAATGGTCAGTCAGTAAAGGCATAACAGTTATCTGTTTTCTTCCTCAACTCTTTCTGGGCCTGATCGTGTCACGCCTACAATGGTCATCGCCTGAGTGCTTCGCCATATTAAAAGCAAAAAGAAGAAGAAATCTTGTTGAATTTACGTAGCGCGTTCAAGTTGTCGAAGCCATTTAATTTATACCACTAGAAGTGATTGTAGAAATGACGTTTCTGTAGTGTTCTCCATTGCCAGTAACTGTAATGACGTAGCTCATCCGCCCTCTGCTTCACAGGATCGATTACTTCAGCAATGCATGTAAGCTTTTCACGGATTGGATTCTCAATAGATTACAACCACTCGACTTTGACACGAGTGGTAAGCTCTGTAGAGGTCGATAACGTTTGCCATTATTTTACTTATTTACGAGCGAAAGATAGCCCGAATAGATTTCGAATTTTCGTAACAACTTCTAACGAGTTCTGTCAAACTAACCGCTGAACATAAATGTCGATTGATGGGAATCTGGACAGAAAAAACATATATCGATAGTATAACGCGTTCAAAATATATGTATAACGCATTTATAAAACTAAAGGAATAAATAAATATTTCATTTGTTTCTCGTTGCTGTTGCTGTTGCTGTTGCTTGTGCTTATGCTCCGCGTTACAACTAAAATAACAGATCGTGTTAACTTTCGCGCACCTCGGCCTGGGGTATGAACACGATTGTGCTCACATCTATTATGAATAATAAATAATAATTTTTTTCATTATTCATGGAATTACAATTTTTTCTCTTATTTAAATACTTATTATTATAATTTAAAAAATAAATGCATAAACAATTTTTTTGTTAATTTTTTTTTTTTTTTTTTTTATGTTTATTGATGGATCAAGCCTGTGGATGATAATATTTTCTATATAACAATTATTTGTTACTTCTTTGCGTGCATTTTTTGTTTATTTTTTTTTTTTTGATTTTTTTAAGGTCATTGGTTGTTTAATTTGATTTTGAGGTTATGAATTCTTCTGTTTTCATTTTATGTTTATTGGTTAGGAAATTTTCCATCAATTTTTTACTTAATCGAGTTATATGTGTGTGAGTTAATGGTGTGTTTTCGCCAACGATAGCATAAAAACTGGGTGTAAACAAATTTATCATTAACTTTTTAAACTTGTTGCTATTATTGTTTTCGTTTTCCTTTTCTTTCTTCTTCTCGTTCTTCTTGTTTTTTTTTTTTTTTTTCATTTCTATTTAAGAAACAAAAAACACAAATGAAATTGTATTGAAACTTTAATTTACATCTTTTAACATATAAAACGTTGATTAAATTTTTAAATTTCGCTTATATATATATATATATATACATTGTTATGTGTTTTACTTATCAAGAGTACAACAAACAGCATCACTCTTCACATAAATGAATTTCCTTTTAATTTTAATTTTTTTTTTAGTTTTTTTTTTTTTTTTCAGTAGGAAATAAAAATCGTTGTTATAGAGAACGTACAGCATTTGCCAATGATTTTTGTATGCTAACACTCGAACGCACGCACGCACACACGCATGTATACAGACACACCCATCCACACAGATTTATCCAGCACATAAATGCTTACATGTATTTACACAAATAATAATAATTTTGTGTTTCTCTCTCTGTGTGTGTGTGTTTGTGTGTGTGTTTGTGTATGCGTACGAATATGGGTGGAAAAAAAAAGAGAAAGGAATTAGTTATTAAAAGCATTGTTCACGCCACTCAAATGCTCGTACTATGATGGCAAATATATTATTGCTCGCACATTGGGTGGGGATTACAGTTCATTCAGTTTTGAATTGTAATCATTTACACACACACGTAAACACGCGTCCACATCGCACACACACACACACACAAATATGTTTATATATATATATATATATATTATATATACATTAATATATACGTATATGTATGTTTATATGCGTATGTATATATACATTGCTCTCCCCAATTAAAAATCGTACCTTAATTATCGAAAATGTAATTTAAAAAAAATTGTGTTTTCATCAAACATAACTTTAACACCTAAGGCAGAAGCAAAGGTTTTTTTCTTTTTAAATTTTAAAAAAGTTTTACATTTCATTGTCATTCTTTATGATCTAAGTGTAACCTTTTTTTTTGTTGTGTTCTTTTTTTTTTTACAAAAAATTATTTTCGTTAAATTTTTTTAAAATTTGATCATCTGTCAAAATTAATCCTTTAAAGAAAAAGATCTTTTAGGATAATAAGCCCAATAAACCCATTCCGGCATTCAGGCATTCGATATCTAATTGATCTATTGGCGACAGGTGTCCGTCCTAACAACCGCTCAAGCAACATTCACAAAGAATTTGTCTGAAAGGAGAAGCGAACGCCAAATGATTGCAGATTCTGCACATGCGGTAAAAGGGCGACAGAGCGACACCTAAAGAAAGCAATTACGAAAATCATTATTAATATCCAAACAATGAATTTTCACTTTCATCAAATTACAAACCATTCGAGTACTTTTCCTTAGTTGCCCAGATGTACATAAACGTAATAGAAATTCGGAGATTGTGAATCTCGTAACATATTGAGAAGGAATGAAAATAAGAATGGCGTGAGGTTGGTCCACTTCGGTAAAATAAAACACCTATATACACTTACGGTTTATAATTTCGCAAAAATTCGCCCAACACACTGCAGAAAGTATTTAACGTACGTCCATGTATGTATGGGGCGTTAGCAAGTCTTTCAACAAATATTTATAAGGCATTGTCTGCACTTGTAATCATAATGTCTTCGTAAAGAAGCATATCTGGCAATTTTGGGAGGTGTTACCTACTCTCAAGGATATCCAAAATTGCACTCTGAACACTACTTAGCCTTCCCAGAGCTGAGCTGAGCTGATATTGCTTTCAACCTACCGATAATAGATTGTATTGTGATGTAACAAAAATGAGAAGCACGAAACTATAGAAATCTGCCTCGACAATAATGGCGCTCTCGAACGGCGTCGGAATACGACAACTTGAGAGTTTTAGGAATGATGCTTAAAAATATTTGCAAATGTTATCTGCAAGTTTTGATCTTGGCCAGTGCGCTTTCTTAACCTAAATGGTGAATAGAAGATGAAGAAAAATAAACTTAAAAAGTTAATTTGTGTCCTAGGGCTACTCAGTAGCAACTTGTTGAACTACTAGGCGTTTCTGTTCACGAGTATAAACCTTCAAGAGCAATAGCTATTAAGCAACTGAAAAGAATATCATTCGCTATTACGACTATAGGAACTATAACAACGAGAGCACAAACCAACAACAATAGAAATAAGGGACTAAGGTTCAACCACAACAACAACAAGAACATTGCGATCAATAAAAGTAATAATACAATAGCAACAAAAACAAAGTATAGCCGCAGCAACAACAATTGCACTTCGTCAACAGGAAATAGTGATAGCATAAGAATTGTAACAACAATAAAACACCAACAGGAAAACAACAACAATTACAACAGCAACAGCATAACTAAATTCCAATAACAACATTATAGTATACTAGCAGTCGCGACCCAACTAAACTAGCACTCAAACCATACCATTGGCCTGGTCTGATCGAGACCTGGCCGCCTAAACTTACTCAGCGAAATATATTTCCATGGTTGAAGCGCTTTCAACGCGCTAAGAGATAAATTTTCTTTACATTTGTTGCCTTAATTTTGTGAAGGAAAGGGATTTGAGACGAAATAAAATGACAAATTAATGAGCAGCCGAGTAGGTAAGAATCGCGATTATCAAGTCTGTGTTCTCAACGTGGGTAGATTTTACGTTGGTGGTAACTATAGTGGGTGCTCAGTCGATAAACGACATCCACTAGGCTGCGGTCTCTATCTCCTTAACTCTTTCTCTTATCTCACTTCTTTCTATTTATTACGAAATGTTAGACGAAAAGGAGACATGCCCTAAGTGACTGGTCTTGTTAAACAAAAAAAAAAAAAAAAAAAAAAAAAAAAACAAAAAGGTGGGAGTTTTTGTTTTTCAATTTAATATAAAAATGAAAAATTGTACATTGCGTTATGATCCCAGCGGAGCTCTTATGCGAAATCACATATTCTATGAGGCGGTTAATAATTTTTAGTGTAAACATAAAACGGATACACAATGCGCAGAACGTCACTACATATATAGATAGCAGTTGCAGTTCAATTACCATAATTTAATTAAAACACTTTCTTCTCAATACTCAATATATTATCAAATGACGCTAGAATCAATCAACCGAAAAAAAGAAAATTGCATGGATTTACTTGATTTTCTTTTTTACGCTATAACTCAAATTAATTTCAAAATTTGTATAATTATGTACTCATGTAATATCAGTGTTATTAATAGAGATTTAAACGAAATCTTGAATACCAAGATAATTATTTATTGCTTCGCGAAAGGGAGCATTCAAGTTTTCCTTGCTTGCCGCACTCGCGCGCACACAGACGCACACTTTTAAAGCGCAAACAAACACTTTCCCTTGTGTTTAATTTATTACTTCCTTTACTATCGCAAATAACCGGATTTTCGTGCTTTGTAAAGCAAAAAATTAATGATGCATATCTTTAGGATATGGCTTAAATGAGTTTTTGTTAAACATGTTCAGAAATATTACTTAAAAGTTAGTAGTAAAGGAACACGCACACAAACGCATAAACGAACACTTTTACAAAATTATTCATGAAAAATTTATAACATTTTTTTTTAACAAAGTGGATAAATGAATGACTTGGTAATAATTAATATTATTATTAATACATCTTTATGCCAATGGGAACAACTGCTGCGGTAAACAATTATCATATACTTATGTTTTATACAAAAGAGAAAGTTACGCTTAAAATTATTCGTTTCAAAAAAATACGTAGGAGTTCGCCTTACGTAATAGATTAAGAAAGTTGGCCATTAGTAGTGACTGTGGTAGATAAATAAAGTTCCCAAACATCTGCTACTTTTCTAAACGTGAGCAGAGAGCATTAGAGTGGCTGTTTAATCTGTAATGCCCACTGTCCTTCACAGCAAAGGTCTAAATCTGCCCACAAGTCGTTAGCGTTCATCAAGTTCTCAGGTTCCGTTCTACATTTCTTCTATCCTAATAAATAAAAGTTGTGTGACCTTTAAAATTCTTTTGATATTAATGTCGAAGATCTATTTATCGTATCATTTATGATTCTACGAAATATATGAGCCTTGTAAGTTTTCGGGCGCAAGAGTTTCTCTACCCATATCCAGGGGAAAGGGATTCTATAAATTCGCAAATAGCGAATATGCTGCTGACGTAACTGAATGCAAATCAAAAGTTATATGACATATATTGAAACCTCCTCACTCTTCAAACTATTTTAATCGATGAAGAATTTCCTAAACGGTAAACTTTTTTTGATATTTTAACGAGTCAGATGGCACTTACAAAGTAAGCAAACTTTTTACACAATTTCTTTTAATAATAAAGAATTTTCTTACGCGACATTACACGCAGTGAGTATATGCTTAAATGATCGACAACTCAACTTCCGCTAGCACGTGACAAATAAATATTGTTTAAAAGAAATTAGAGAGTGGAGTTTAAAATATTTGATATGCTCTTCAAATACGATTAGAAAAATTTCGTGGAAAGAACATATAAAGAAACTCAGTGTTTACATAAATTGTTGAAACCCATTGTATCCCCTATGTAAAAAGATTTTTCTAATAAATCGATCAAGATCGGCAGGTCACTCTTTTCTATACCCACCACTATAAGATGAAGGATATACTCATTTTGTTTTTTTTTTCCATAATGTATCTAACGTCCAAGAGGGAAGCTTCAGAGACCCTATAAATTATATATATTCTTGATCAGCGTTAAATTCCAATGTCTGTCCTTCTGTCCATCTGTGTGGTGTGTGTTGTTCGCACTCCCCTGGGCGCAAAAATGAAGATATCGACTTCAAAATTAGTAGAAACATTGGAAGTTTCTGCACACAGGTTGGTATTGAAAATGAGCCAAATTTGTCAGAGCAAAAGCCCGCAGTGGAACGTAAACTGAACTTTCCACATTTACTTTAAAAAACACTCTATTGTTTACGTGCCAAAATGAAAACAATCGACCATCAACACACAAAGCTACGGGTAATTAAAATTTATTTTTTTTCACTTTTATGACGTTTTACGTTTGAAACTACTTTGTACGCTCCTCAAATGAAGACGTATAATCTGTCTAAAAGTGGGTCAATTCTAAAATGAATATGGTAGACACCGCGATTAACTTTTTCTTAATGCCAGCGACATGGGTATCAAATAAAAGAACTTGGAGAGTAAAATGCGAAAAGCATAGTGGTGGGTATGCGAGATTGGGCCCCCGCCGAATATAACTTTCTCACTTGTTTTGTCTTAAAATTGAAAACGATGCTTCGCAGAACATGTGCAAACCGATTAGGCAGAAAGATTAAGTTATTTATAATATTTATAATATTATGTATAATATTTATATCATTCTGGTGTTTACAAAGAACTTCAAATGGTTTAAAGACTTCGTATTGGATCTGAATATCGCCTAAGTCTTATAGAAGTGCCTTGAAGGACGGACAAGAAAACTGAAGCTTATTCCATTTACTAAACCTGAAGAAAAAAATGTTTGCGATAAACCTAAGTTTCTTTAACGGGTAAAAAACTATTAGTTAAAATTTGGTTTCGTATCGTATCAAGTGAACAAGTGCCTCCTAACGCAGACAAAATGTCCCAACAATTTGTGGATAAATTCCAACTGTTTGCTATCAATAATAGTAGTGACGCTGTTAATTAGCAGCCTTTTAACTGCTTCCTCTTTCTTACTCATTCTTATTATTTAAATAAATAAAAATTTTGTTAATAAGCTCTTGACATAACCTCACACCCCCTTTAACTTTTACAATCAACGTTTATTGATATTGTTCTTACTTGTATTTATTTTCACGAGTACTTCATCCAAAGCCAACGAGGGAATTGGTTTTCAAATTTTTTCATTGCCTACGTGTTGCGCATATTGCTTTTGGTTCTTGCATATGACATTGATACGAACAGATGGCACTGCCTTGTAGCGGTTATTAGCAGATATGAAACTGCACCAAATAATGATTTTGTTACGGCTTTACAAAGGAAATATGAAGAAATTTTTTATTACTAAAGCAAAGTTATATTATACGAATGATTTATCTTTATCTAATTTATATCTAATATTTATATATTTATTATTATTATGATTATTATAATTAATTAATTTAATCAAAGAATAATGTGACAAAAGCATTACATATTGTTCCTCTCTCATCCTCTCTGATAATCATAAAAACAGTGATGTTAAACTACGCAATGCCCTCCGATGAAAACGCATCGACTGCTATGTTAAAAACGACGTTCACGACCTCGACAGCCGTCATTACGTGAAAAACGATTTGTAATCGCCACAAGTGTATGAAAAACACCACAAAGCTATACTACTATTACGTTCAACAAACATTCAATGAAAAAGCAGTCAAAAATGAAAAACGGCATGCGGTAAGATACGTTTTTTTTTCATTTCAACTTATAATAATAACATAACTTAACTTTCTAAATAAAAATTATTATCAAATAGAGATTCAATCATTAGGTAGTTTGTATTTCTTATTTATTATTAAGTAAATTAACTATGTAGTGCCCTGAGCATCTGAGACTGACGGCTTAATTGAAAAACCTACTACACTTGAGATTTGAACCCATGACTATTGAAGTTATTAGTCGAGATACTTAGCCTACTCGGCCGCTCAGGAGGATATTTATATATATTTAACATATTATTGCAAAGCAAAAACATACACAATCCTGTTTTTAAGTGAATATGTCCTATGGTATAAATATAAATATGTATGTACGCATAAAACCAAACAGTAGGTAGTTAACACATATGATTTGTTTTTCTTAAATCGCTTATTTCGTACCGAATGATTCCAAAATTTTTCCTTCATCAATTGCTTCAATAAATTTCTTTCTTTTTTTCTTTAAAACACCTTCATACATATCATATTTTGCCTGGCATTTTTACGTCTCATTTGTTTATCCGTAATACATTGCGACAAGAGTCTAAGAAAAGATGAACAATTCGCAGTTTTAGTCCATAATTTTTTTCATCTGGCGATGTATTTGTACCTACTTCTGTTTTGCTTGATGTTAATTTTGCAATCTTGAAAAGACATCTGTTGAATATATTGCATGAGTTTAAGAGGGAATTTCCTATAAGATGTCAAAATTGTGTTAATTCTATATTTGCTTGGCCCATAAAACAGGCAGATTTACTTCAAAAAGTATTTTTTTTCGTTTTGTTTGTTTGCCCTTTGCCATTTAACAGAATTCAATAGGTGGTGTTGCCATTTAACAGCATTCAATACGTTCTGTTGCCGTTTAACAGAATTCAATACGTCGTGTTGCCATGTAACAGAATTCAATATGTGGTNACGTTCTGTTGCCGTTTAACAGAATTCAATACGTCGTGTTGCCATGTAACAGAATTCAATATGTGGTGTTGCCATTTAACAGCATTCAATACGTTGTGTTGTCATTTAACAGAATTCAATAACAGAATTCAATATGTGGTGTTGCCATTTAACAACATTCAATACGTTGTGTTGCCACTTTTACAGTTTTCATAGTAGTTGTGAGTGTGTTCTATTACTTCAGTAAGTTTTTCGCAAATTACAGTTTCCATTCTTTAATTTAAATCTTTATAAAATTCATACCGCTTGCTAAATTAAAAATTTTAAATGTTTATGCGTTTTGCCACAAATAAATATAAATGAAAATTTGATTCCTTTTTTTCGCTTTTCTATTCAACATGAACGATGGCAGCGAAAATAATATGAAAGTCTTACATGAAGCAAATCAAATCATTTATCAATTACCGGCTTCGTTTATTCTGCATAGAATTGCATTTGTCCTAGGAATTCCATATAGATCGCGACAAAAACACCACTTATTTTTAAATTCTTATAAAAATAGCTTTACAAACGCTGAAAGTGTACAATGGTATAACAAGTCTATTAACGTAGTGCAGCTACGTAAGTATCAATGGAAACGTTTCGCCAATTTCCTTCTTTTGAACGTTTAGTAAGTATGGTTGTTACCGAACCACTGGAGGGAACGAGAATATTCTAAGGTTTACGGGTATTTTTCCCTCTATAAGCGATTTCTCTTACTTGCATTCATTTGCAATCGACTCGCTTTTGAAAATTATTAGTTATGATAAATATTTTAATTTAATTTAAATGATTGTAAAGCAAAGCGTCTTTTTCAATACAAAAACATATAAATTTCATATTGTTTTTTATTGTAAATAAATCTCTGCGTCACCCTTTAAATAATATTTTCTTAACATTATATATGACTGAGTCATGCTGTTAAAAAGAAAGTATTTTTGCCTCATTAATTTTGCGCTAAAGTAGCGTTGCAACAGCTAAAAGCCGTGGAGAAAAAAGCCTAAAAACGAATCAACATTTAAACAATTCATATCATTTAACAACACAACATTTTGGTAAAAGCTATATTATAAAACTTGTTGCTATCTCGGGCCAGCGACCTCAGAAAATCAATAAAGGCTTAATTTATGTTTTAGAAAAATAAATGCAGTGCTAAACTTTGTATAAACGACGACACCTCGCATCGCATCTCGCTTTATAATGAATATCATCAGATTTCTTTTTCCGCCAGAAAAATCTAAAGTAAGTACAAGCGCCATTGTTTACTTATTTAGTGTGCATTATTAATAATATTATACCTACATTTTAAGTTTTTAAAAATTCTTCCTTTTTGTCCGTTTGCACGTATTACAATTTTCTTAAATTTTTTCTTGTTTTCATTTTAGAGCTGTTCCTTTTTTCTTATAAATGCAACTCTGAACATTTAATAGCATGGCAAATTTTTTGGACGTGGTAGGTATTTTATTTTCGTCCTATTTAACAGATGCGAGAGAGAGGGTATTTCACAACTGTTATGCATACACAAAACAAAAAAGTTATCGGACAATATTGGTTGACAATTTCCTGCATAAATTAAAATCACCTGAAAAGTGGCAATGAAGCTTATATATTGCATACATAATCGTTCTCTTCTTCTTCTTGAATCAACAGATGATCCGTCGCGCTGTAAAAAAAGGCATAGTGTCAACACCAAGTTCTTTGTCTAGGTCTTAATAAAGTGGACAATTAGTTAACGTTATTGTAAACGCTTCCACATCTTGCCATTATATATATTTTTATTTATTTTTCTTTTTCGTAAATTTTAGTGTCCTTTTCAGAGGGCTTTTTATTTATCCATTATTTAAATAATGAAAATATTTTTCTAGATTTTTTTTTTGGGTTGTTGAGTAAAGTTGGGCTAAGCCAATAAATTTGTGGCTTATATTTCCGAAGTGCAATACAAATATAAATCTTTTATATCATTACTACTTTATTTTCTTAAATTTTTATTTATTTTATTTTTTGTTTTTAATGTAAACTCATAGTGAATGACCGAAATTTCTTATCAGTGATCTTTGATTTATTTCATTACAGGTGAAGTTGGCAACGCTACCTGGTCGTTGAAGAGAGCAGAAATTGTCATAGTTCAGAAATTTTGTTGAAGAAAAATTTGAGAAAATTCCAACAAAATTTTGTCAAAATGGAGAGTAAAGGTATTACCTGCCAATTGGATAAAAATTCAGTAAAGAGCAACGCTAATAAAATTAATCTTGACTTATACAATAATGATAATGCGCGAGACGTCTTAGTTAATGAGCAGAGCACCACTCGGGTAATAAATAAATGCTAAAAGCGAAAATATTAAATTTTTGTTTTTATAAACGCAGTATTTTTGATAGTTGTCCAGCACAAATAAATCTGAAGATGGCATGGCTTTACCTCCTCAAAAATTGTACAACTTTTTTATCTATCAATCGGATATTCCTTACCCTGCTAACCAGGATTTTTTGGAGATTTCACTACTTTTCAAGAAGTTTGTTTAGACCGGGAGGAAAGTGATTAAAAATTTGCCCCTTCAGAAACTGTTGTATCTAACTAGCTTCGATGTTAATGGATATCGTAATATATATGATTCAAAATTATACAATCAAGCGGTTTCAATCATTATATAGATAATTTCCCTTCAACTTTTTTCACTAATCAGGTTTTCATTCAATTTATTAGCGACGTTCTTCTTTTTAAATTTAAATATTTTAGTACGGCCGTTTAAATGAAATTCGTTCAGAGTCATCTTGTAAGAGCTTTGTCCTCTATTAGATTTCACTAAACAAAAAGAAACCAATTTGGCTGCACTGCATATCAAACACCGATTAACGAATTCAGCAAATTTTGTTATCGTGTTACCAAGGTGTAGTTTAAAGGTAATCTGTCGCTTGAATTAGGCCTCGTAAAGTAAAAAAAAAGAAATTTGCATGTAAAGGGGAATTGATCCCAAAAGTCATATAATAAATCTCTACTACCGTTAAAAGCCCTATAAGGAAATGTAAGATATTTGAAAAAAACATTATAGACTTTTGGTATTTATATATATACATGTAGAGAAACGCTACTTTCAGTTTCTGAGCTTTTTCATTATTGAGGCTGATAATCGTCAACACTGGTTATTGCGAAGCGTGAAAAAATTTTCTTAAGTTTGCCAAGTTTTATTAAATAAAAATTTGAGAAAAATTTGTGATAAAATGGGTGAAAATACCGTCGCCCATCTATTAGATAGCAAGTTGAGAACAGACGATGTCCGTCTTAAGAAATCAGTGCCATTCAGTAAAATGACGTTAAATGAACCGGTACGAAAAGGCTTATATGCGGCCGGCTTCGTATATCCTACAATAATTCAGTCAGCCGCCATTCCAATGGGTAAATCAGGCATGGGTAAGTATGTCGGAAAGTAGTATTCTAAGGAAAGTAAAATTTTAAATATCTTTACATTTCAGATATATTAGTTCAGTCAAAATCAGGCACTGGTAAGACTATGATCTTTTGTTGTATTATCTTGGAAGCGTACAAACCCGACATTCCTGAACCGCAGTCGTTAGTGGTTGCACCTACACGGGAGATAGCTGTGCAAATTGAAGATGTTCTTAATAGAATTGGTAAATACGCTCAAGGCTTTCGTTCTGTTTGTGTTATAGGCGGTCTGGATGCTGCCGAGGATCGTAGACGCTTACAAGGTGCCAAAGCCATTGTCGGCACACCAGGTCGCTTATTGCATCTAATACAGAATGAAGTCTTGAATACGTCACAAATAAAGATACTGGTCTTAGATGAGGCGGACAAAATGTATACGCATTCATTTCGCCAGAATTTACAGCGCATACAAAAAGCCCTACCTGCACGTCAGCAAACAATTGCTTGCAGCGCCACATTCTGTGATAATCTTGACCAGGAAGTGGCTAACATCATGCGTAATCCTTTGTTGATATCAACTGAAAATCGCGCGACTCTCTTGGTAGGCGTTAAACAGTTCGTTTATGAATTACCGGAATTTAAAACTAGCATCTTAGAAATGGAAGCCAAATTAGATGCTTTGCGTTATATATTCGGTTGCGTAGCTTTTAAGCAATGCTTAATTTTTGCTGGTTCTCAATCGAGAGCTGATTCATATCGTAATTATTTGGAAAAGGATGGATGGCCTTGCGAGTTGATATCTGGTTCGCAAGATCAAAAGACTCGCTTAGAGAAGTTCCGTAAATTTCGTGAATTTAAAACACGCATTTTATTAGCAACAGATCTTATGTCACGGGGTGTAGATTCCGAGTATGCTAACTTAGTAATAAACATGGAGTTGCCGCAAGATGTGATAACCTATTTGCATAGAATTGGGAGAGCTGGACGCTTTGGTTCCCATGGCCTGGCAATAAGTTTTATATCCTCTGAGAAAGATGTACAATTATTTCGAAAATTAACTGGACAAGTAGGTAGCGGTATGAAGGTCTTGATATTTCCCCCAAAACAAACCGATTCTGATAAAAAACCAATTAAAGAAATTAAGGATCTTTGGGATTTTTCTAAAAACGAAGAGGAAGCTAACTACTACGGAGTATTCAATACGGAACCGAAAAATGTGGCACCTTTGGCCGTTCAGGACACGGTATCCTTGTCGAGCGGAAATTCTGAAAATAAAGAAAATCAAAGCCTTGCCATGAACATCGCCAGCAACCAGTCATCAATTGATACCAATACCTTCCGCATTGATTCGAAGGACAGTGCCTTGAATCTTAACGACTTGGCAGGCGTTGAAGTGGAGCAAAAGCAACCGCAATTACATGTGGTACAATCACAATCGCATCACAGTTCCTCTCAATATTTGGCTTCTTCAAATACGATAGATGATGCCAGCAGCATAGCTGCCGATAGTTTACGCAGCAGTCAACAGGATATTTCGCGATATCAATCGGTTCTAATGGAAAAAGCAGCCATACCTACTTTGGTGGAATTTCTAGTCGACCATGACTCCTTAAAGCAAAATGATTCGAAAAATAAAGAAGAAACTAGACCTCATAAGTTGAATATTGATTTGTTTGATAACTACACGAAGGAAGTTTTAAATGATGAGCAGAGTAACACGGGGGTAAGCAAGAGTGCAGTTGAATAAAATATCTTAAAAGAATGAAGACTTTTTCTTACAGTCTGTTAGTACTACGATGGATGGCCCGGTTTTGTCATCGCAGAAATTGGCCAAATTAAAAACATTACTAATCGATAAGCCGACTCCTTCTGAATTGACTCCTCATATTCCGCCAGTGGACTTTTATACTGACTTTGTCAATTTTCAAGAAGGTGATTCGTCTTCGGAAGAAATTGACAAAAATACTTTTATCCTCTCCGTAGCTACTCCATCCAATGCTCAGGAGTCGTTGGAAGAGTTACAATACACATCAGTCGAAACTATAGAATCAACCACAACATCATCAGCTAAACCCGAAGTGAAGCATTTTCCATCTCCGGCTCATAATCAACCGTCCAAGAACTTGAGCACTAACACACCAAATCTAGTAATGCCAACAGGAAATCAACCACTGAAGTTATCCATAAATAAAACTGGTCAGGTAAAGGCATCTTTTCTTATGCTGATGCGCGTGTTGTCCGAACGTCTGCTTAGACAAAAAGATAAAGACATTTTCCCCATTTATTTTAATGCAACTCGTTTTGCAGATGGCTTTAGGAATAATTACTGTTAGCATTTGAAAAAGAAAATCTATGTATATTTGTTGGATAGATTGACATATCATAAAATTACCAATTTTGTTTTTTTTTTATTTTCCAATTCATAGAAGCAAAATTTAAATTATTCTTACAGATTGGAATTATCTCAATAACTGCACGCGAGAACAGTTTATTGAATTCTGAAGAAAATAGTGTGACCGTACCATCTCACCAGCGAATTCCTGGTGAAAATGATTCAATGGTTTCGCCTACGAATAGCGAACCTAACTATAATAATAGTAGTGCAGCTCAAGACCAGCCTTGCAAGAATTTGAACACTAACGAATCTAATATAATAATGCCAACAACCGATTCTACCGATAAATAAAATTGCACATGCCCATGTATTTGTCCGAACGCCTGGTTAGATAAAATGATAATGAAATTGAAATGAAATTGAAATGAAATGAATAAAATGATAATGAAATTTTATTCAGTTACCTGAACGAAGTTTGATTAACAGATGATTTGACGATTCGAGGAATCATAATTTTTGCCATAGAAAAAGAGAGTCGATGTGCATTTCCTAGATATGCAACGAGATATGATAAAATTAGCATTTTTCTATTTTTTTTTTTTATTTTCGAATTACGATGTAACAGAACTTAACCTATTTTTGCAGATTGAAATTGCACCCACAACTCCACACAATAACAGTTTATTAAATTCTGAAGAAAATAGTGTGACCGCACCGTCTCACCAGCAAATGTCTGCTGAAAATGATTTCAATAGCGAACGTAGTGGTGATAGTAGCGGTTTCGAAGAGAGAAATAGTACTTCGAAGTCCTCCGATATGGGAACTTCAGAAGCCAAGTGTGCGTTTGTACAGCAACAGCAGCAGCGGCAGGAGGAACAACTCGTGTCCGAATGTGATAGTAGTTCAGACATTGAATCAAGTGAATCGAAGGACTGCGAAGACGATCGTGCAGATGCTTGCGAAGAGAATGACAGCAGTGGCAGTAGCAGTGAACACTATTTCGACACAGATAATGAAGAGGAAGAAGAGTGTGAGGAGGAAGAAGATGTAGACGATATTGGAGAAGAGCTAGAAGACGAGCCAGAAATCAATCAGAGCAGTTCTGCGAGCTATAACGGCACATCTTCCGCTAACGCCAACACATTTTCCGATGAGAGTTCAGAGAGCTCTGAGCAAAGTTATGATGAGTCCTATCAGTCAGCCTATAATCGCTGGGTGGATTTGTATTTGAATCAAATGACTCTTATACAAGATTATATAAAATTTGCCACTTATATCAAAGATCATAAGGAGTTCCCCGGCTAAATTCCACTAAAATGTCCGATAAAGTATTATGTTATCAACAGAAAAAATATGTACAAATTTGATTGAATTTATGAATAATTTTAATGAATTCTCTATTTTTCAGTTTAATTATTATTTTTTATTGTGAAATTTAATGAATCGCTTATTTTCGTTATGAATTACGTTAATTTTACCCTTAATAATATCTGAATATAGTATTCGTTTAGTTGCGTTATTAAAAATGAGTTGGATGGCTGTCAGAATATTTCCAAGTGTGTCTTTATTTCCTTCGAGAATATGTCGTAACGTTGGCTCCAGTTTCCCTCCTCACTTATTAGTGAAACTGGAGACGCTTCAACAAAAAAGTATTCAAATCATTTATAAAAAGACCCTCAAAGCGAAGTCACTTTTTCACTATCAACAATATCTGCAAACAAACTCTGCAAACTAAAGTTTATTCATTTTCACATTATTCGACAAAAGAAATCTTTTTTCTTCATAGCCGGGAAACACCCGCATAAGCAGGTGAGTAGGTAAGTTTCGCGGCTACGAAACCAGTATTCGCGGGTTCAAATCCCACTGCGATACACTTTACTTTACTTTGCTCGTAGCTATAATGAATGTTCAGTCGGTCAAGGCATCACATTTATCGATTGGGCACATATCCAGTAGGCTGCGATCACCATCTCCCTATTTGCTTTTTGTCTTTGCCTTCCCTAACTTTTTTCTGACCGTGAGCACGTTACGCGCATAGGTGACATTGGCCGTAAAGAAAAAAAAAACTGGCTACTTTGGTTTGTTCAACAACAAAAATTGTCGCGGGCCAGTCATTAAGCATCGCTACAAAGTTTAGTGATTTACTGAAGCGATTTTTGTGCCAAGAAAATAAGGAAATTACGTTAATACAAAAATGAATTCTTCGAATTCGATAACGAGTGCAAGACGCTTACCTCAAGGGAAAACAACAGGGGGCACTTGCGAATCAACCGCAAATTCTCAGTAGTAAAAAAATTCCAAGTGATCCTGCGGTTAATCTTATCACACAAACCACGACAACTAAACGTAGAATGAATTCTCGCAATTTCATTGTAAAAAGCCCCGTTCCGTCATTGAAAGTATGCTGACACACTTCTCATAAATTGCTCCATCAACTGACCTCCTACACCACTTGTGGTCCATGGTATATTAAGTTAGTGCGGTCGTATGTAACACGCAGAAGGGCCTAAGATAGACCCATCTTTTATTATACCGATCGATTCAGAACCATAATCTAAATTGATCTAAGCCTGTCTGTCCATATGTGCTTGTATGCAAGCTACAGGTGGCAATTTTTGAGATATTTTGATGAAATTCAGTTCACTGGCGTGTTTTTACCCAAGGACAAATGCTATTGAAAATGGTTCGGATCGGTCCACTTTTTCCACCACTGCCCATATAACGGCCTATTTGTGAAAAATCGTTATATGGAAGAAAATGTTAATTTTCAAAATTTTTCGGCAAAGTGCGTAAGTAGTAGTATTTCGGCATTCTAAATTGGTAGGAAAACTTTTCGCCGGCTGAGGCAATTTCCGAAACCTCTCTCATATAACGAAAAGTGAAGCTCGTATGACAAAAAGGTGTAATTTTCAATGCTTCACGATGAAAATTATTGCATAATAGTACTTTAATATTAAAAAATTAACTGTGTCACATTTGGACCATATAGGCCTATATTTTGCATCCTAACCTAATAAGAATTTTCATAAAAATTGAAAGTTTGTAGAGCAAAAAAGTTTAAGTTTTAATATGTGGCGCTGGAAATTGACCCATAATATTGTATTAATTTCATACAAATACAAATACAAATATGAACTCTACAAAATTTGAACCATTTAAGCCTATTTTTGGACATTACCCTATGTAAGAATTAAACTTGTACGACATTAGGTTACGTTTTGGGCACGCTAGAGTTGTGTTAGGTAATGTGGAGTGGGATATTTAATGGTCAGCATTGCCCGACTATAATGTTCTTACTTTAAGTTTTGAAACGTGTGCATATATGCGCGTATCTATCACATTAAAAGATGAGGGTAATCTAGATTTACTCTTTCAGTTTGTATATTACCCAGGCGGTTTCATAAAATGCATATCATGGGGTGAAGGAAAATTTGGAGAACATTAGACCCATATTTATACCCATTAAAACGTCTGCAACGCGTAGAAGGAAACTTCAGAGACACCATTAAGTATATATATATATATATTTTTAATCATCATCAAATTCGGAATCGATTTAAGTATGCCCCTCTATTCATCTGCCCATATGGCCGTCTGCTCAACTGTTTTGTTATCTATGTTAAACATTCTACTGTTCGCAAAAAGGAAAATATCAGCTGCAAAATTGGAGATGACCCAACTGGTTGAAGAATATCAACCTACAATGCAGCGGAAACTGAAAAAGCGATTGGTGTCCGTGTTTTCGCTCCTTAGTCATAAACTACAATAAGTGCATGAGGTAAATTTCCATTTCTATTCTAGAAATAGAAAAAAGTCAACCACGCCCACTCAATATTTTGGATAAGTATAGAAATTTAGTTTCCTCCTTGTCTTTTAGGCTGTTTTTAGAATAACAGC
The DNA here is from genome assembly GCA_000688735.1 of Glossina austeni. Classification (NCBI taxonomy): domain Eukaryota; kingdom Metazoa; phylum Arthropoda; class Insecta; order Diptera; family Glossinidae; genus Glossina; species Glossina austeni. The sequence goes on from KK502442.1 coordinate 739,593, forward strand.
GACGAGTATAAGAGATCCGGTCACAACGAGATATAACTAACTTTCTGACTTGTTATTTTGTACAGCTTGCGGACATCCTCTTGATCAAGGAAAAAAAAAAAAAATAAAAATAAATCAAAATTTCTAAGCTGCAAATTACGGCTTATCATCTGTCTGAGGATTTTCTGCAATCATCGAAAAGATAAAATAGTTCTACACATGCTGAGGAGGTAATCTGAAAGTGGTGAGTGCATAGCAAGAGTCTCATCATTTATGAAATAATTTAAAATGAATTGTTTTGCTAGAAATTCTATGAATTTAGCCGCTTTATATACTTATGCGCAAATAAAACCCTAATTTCATGGAGAATCCGTGAGATTAGTCTTATTGTTTAATAGCAGTGAATGCGTGTATGATTGTTTGCAATCGCGAATGCACACGCACACAAACGTTGAGGCAAACATACCAAGTAAATATATTGTATGCGCCTTACGACGAATTTTCGATGCTCACTATCCCCAACCAAAAAATATAAAATGTGAAAATATCCGTTGATCGATCGAAATGATTTTTGTACTAATATATTAATTGGGCTGAAGAAAATTGAAAATTTATCGCGAAAGTATATACAAACGTCGAGTTGCGGCCATCAATTAAGAAGCTTCAGCTTTCTTTAGTCATTTTTATCACTATACACGTTTCAAGAATGGATTATGACAGATGGATAAATGTGTAGAGAGAGAGAGAGAGAGAGAGAGAGAGAGAGAGAGAGAGAGAGAAGGTGAAATTG
>KK502442.1:746891-777187 GCA_000688735.1 Glossina austeni
TATATATATGTGTTAGGTATATATATATATATTTGTTAGATAATGCCTTCTTCTCACCTTCTGCTCACTGAACAATGAAATGAAGGAGGCCCAGACTGCATTGATGCATTCAAAATCCATATTTGGTTAATGTCTGAGTTAAGAATTAAGAAAAACATGCTATCAACTATGGCTTGATCGTATACAAAATTCGAATAATTCCATTAGAACGAATATTTAGGGTGACTATGTGTGTGATAATTTCCAAGCAGGCCAATTATTGCTTAATAATCATTCCATATCGAGTTGCAATGTAATGGGTAACCCATTAAGCTAATCGCAAAAAGCTTATGGGCATCATTATTAGGTGACTTAATGCCTGAGGGATTGGCTTAAACTGAATACGATGCCTTTGGTGACATCTCTATTGTACGGATATGGGATATGGGAATGTATCGGAGTCGGCTGTTTTTAGCCATTTGTCTGCAACGGCTTGCCAGTTCAGAAGTTCGTTTTTTGATGTCTGGCGTTGTAAATTATCTACTAAGACGCTGTTAAGTTGACTGCTTTGAATAATTGAAAGTAAAAATTTTCGATCATTTTTCTGGTTCATGCAAATTAATGATGGAATTATTTTGCATTTTTCTTAGTTTTTTTTTTTTTTTTTTTATATGGATGGCCATCTAAACAAACAAAAAAGTGAACATGAGCAGGTGAGTAAAGAATAACATATTTGTCTCATTGCCTCCAAGGAGACTCCAAGATTGATCGCGTTTATAAAAGAAAACATAACATAATATGTTTCAGGCAATGTTTCAGTTTAAGTTCTTCTAAGCGAAACGATATTGAAATCGAAAAATGTACCGATGTTAACCGAATATTTCCTCACTAACAGAGTTGCCCTCGTTGGTGTACACATAGTGGGAGTGCATAAATTATTAAAGATAATGCCAATGTAAGCTAAAGCATCAATATTTTATCGGTGTTACATACGGCATGATGAAATCGCTATATATTCCTCTAATGTTGCTTATGAAAACCACGTAATAATTTATAACATTGTGTTTTGTGTGGTGGTTTTACGTGTTCCACTGACAATTCCATTTCAAACAAAATGACTTTTTTTTTTTTTTTGTTTTTGTATTTTCTTCAACTTCAACCACTATCAAGGTTAAACACAATTAAAAATGACATTTCGCAACATAATCTTAGGACGGGTTGTCGTTATGAGATTCTAGTATTTCTCTGGTTTTTTACAAATTATGTGAATTTTGTGTGCTTTGGTTTTTTGTTCACTTTTTTTTTTGTTGGTTTTTTGCCTTTTATTTTTTATTTTTATTTTTGCCATATTTTCAATTTTAAATATATCCATTATAGTATAGGGGTGTTTGTGTGTGTGCAAAGGTATAAATTACTAAGCCGTTTTGTGGTCGGTGAAGAAAAAACAAAAACCATAATAAACTGTTGTAATTTGTTGTGTGAGAGATGGAGGTGGTGCTGGTATCTCGTGGTGACGATTTGCAGAACAAAAGAAACAACAACAAAAAATAATAATAATAAATTATATCATAACAAAGTCACGTATTATTACTTTATGTGGGTATTTTATTTAACCATAAAATATGTGTTACAAACAGGGACAGATTATGAGTAAACGATCGACGAAACTGTGGAAAATAAAATGACGATAGAGACGGAAAAGAATTTGCGAGAGAAAGGTAGAAAGAGAAGGAAACACGAATTATTATACAATTATATGTTCAAAATTAATTATAGCACACGAATTATGCAAGTCGCCATATTAGCCAACCACAACAGTAGAAATATCGTCACAAACACGCAGAGGGCACAATCTTCAGTAATATGTGGCAATGATCAACGCTCCTCTCCTTACTTATAGGAGCGTGCCGTTATCCAAAAGTACTAATCGACTACGATTTGCTAGGATTAGATCCGATTAGAATTATGAATAAAGTGGAAGGCACTCAGAGAGTTATTGACCAAGTGTACCAAAAGTCGTAGATGCTTGTGGGTGAAAAAAGTGTGCCGAACTATTTCGACTCCTTTGACTCGTTCGCTATCAACGCTCATACATCTGTGAAACAACTGTGTCTTACCCCATCCCAAGCTCATATATATGGGAAAGACGTTTTTGGACAAGGTACACGTTTTGAACGTGTTGCGTAATCAACAAAATTTTCAAGTTCTAAAACGATGAAATGTGTATTTTTGTATTTGTTGAAACGAATGTTCAGTTCACTTTTTTGGAACGCTTTAAATATACATACGTGAGATCTATTCGAATCAAGGCAAAAATCTTAGGCTTTTGCTTTGGGAATGTTTTCCCCAAGAGGCCTTCTTAGTTAACGGGTTAAACGTTGACGGGCTGTCGATTCGTTGTGCTTAAGTATCGATAGAAGAGACAAGTTCACCAATCAATCTCGGTTTTCTCTACCCTGATGTGGCGAGTACACTACACGAGGCATTACTGCCAGTTCTCGGATCTTGCTGTGAGATTTTATATCTTCTAGCAGGACGCATGGAGTACAGCAAATATTGAGAACATTCTGCTGCTTTCGGGATTTTTTATTAATTATTCATAAACATACACTTGATGCAATGATAAAAATTCCGACATATGTTCTAAAGATGGTTCTGCTTTACCTATACAAATATGGAAAAGGTCAGCAGTACCCATACAATTTGATAAAATCAGTATAGTGGATATAAAAAACTCTACCACAGCTGAATGTGCTTGTGTGCTGTTCGGAACCTTTTGACAAAATCAGTCATGCAGCCATTCTTAGAGAGCGAGTATTAGAAAGTCCTCATCTGATGTATTATCGGTTTTGAGAGACATGACGATTTCAAATATTGTTAAATGCATATTGTTGCCATTTGTCTGCATTCCATTTTCACTTAATTTTAAAACTAATTTTAAAATTAATTAATTATATATTTTTTTTAAACATATACAGGGCAATGTATTTACAATCCCCCTTCAACTAGTGTGAACTATAGTGTGCTTAAACGGCTCCGATATTGTTACATTCCCGAAAAGCTATCTGGTATAATGACGTATTTTTGATTATCGTAAACGACCACGCCCATTTTCCAACTTGGTTTGACTAAGAAACTATAATAACAGATAGTAATTGACAAGACAGACAGACAAATGGACATCGATTTAAGATCTCGGACATTTCTTGATATTTCTATGTATCGTGAGGGCAATAACAAATACACAACGTAACGATATCCTGGAGTGTGGACGACAACAATCGCAAACGTCTTTTTTTTTTTTTTTTTTTTTATAAAGACGATTTTTCAACTAACCGCACCTTGTTCCTAGTGCTGATGCTGCCGCTATTATCATCCCCTTTATGTAATTAAGTAATATAAACGCAAAATTTATGTTCATTTAAGCAAAATATTGTTATTTAAACGATGACATATTTATTACTTACTATATGTTCTTCGTTTCAAAATTTTTTTGTTAAATCTTTCAATGAATATTTAATTTAAATAAATAATAAAATAAATAAATCAATAAAAATACAATTTACGCACACATTAAAAATAAATAAAATAAAAAAAATAATACAATATAACATTCGAAGATCGGCTATAGAATGGGAAAAATTTTAATTTATTTAAAAAAAATCTCTCGACTCAAACTACCGGCAATACATTCACTTGATAATGTGCGTGGAAATATAGCTGTACGAAGCATATAAACTATGCTATGCCGATGAAAAAATCGTCCTTTTTTTTTTTTATATCATTCGAAAATAGTTCATCTTTTGGGCTAAAGTTTAAAAAAGACTGCAATACGGTATGAAACACTATTGTGACAAGTCCATGATTTTGCCATAGCGTAACTTATTCAAAGCATAGCGAATACACAAAACAAATTCAAGTTGGTTATCTATCTCTAAAAAATCGCTCAAACTCGATCCTTAAGCCTTTTAATTGAACGACTGCAGTTCCCCAGATCGATTAGAAAGCCGTTCGCATTAATATCACGTTACCAGGCGAACGATCTTGCATTGTTTCTGTTGCTAGATATGCTCTTATGTCTTACCACCAGTGGTGTCGTCGAGCCGGAACGCTCCGGAACGTCGTTCCGGTACGAGAATTTATAATAAACATTAGAAGAAAAAAATATAAAATTTTAAAAAAGTAAAAATTTCATATATAAATTTTAATGCAAGCGGACCGTACGTTGCTCATCCCTGGTATAGTTTATTGCCATACCCAAATGGGTCTGCGGCTAATGCTAATGCGGCCCTGTCTACATAACTATATATACGCGTTCCGGTAAAAAAAAAAAAATTAGCACAACACCACTGCTTACCACTGACTCTACAATCTTTTGATGATTCTTTGAATACGTTTAGAAGAAAATTGACCGCACTGCGAAACTTATGATGCATACTTTGCTGCTGGTTAATGATTACGGACTTGATGGAGCCAGATGCTTGCATTAGCAGCCATCTAGCAGCTATCTTGTATACTCACTTATGCTATAGTTTTTTTTTTGTTGCACATGAAACGTGGTAATAGGCCTATGGCTTTTTACTTAGTTCAAAGATCACAGCGATTAAGAGGGAATATGCAAGTAGAGCGAGAAGTATTATCACATAATATCAAATAAAGTCTATGAGGCAACTAATGGCTTAATGGAATTAAAATTTATCCTCTTTATAATCGTACCTAAGGATCAGTTCAGTTAATATTTTAAAGACAATTTAATAAAAGCAAGTAGAGAATCTGCCAGCCTAGCGTCATGGTCGAGGCGCTTAATATTATAGGCAGGGATGAGAAACTTTGCTAAACCGATTGCAGCTCCGTTCCGTTTCCGTTTTGAATGCGTTACAAACAGGTGCCCGGTTTGGTTTTAATAGAAGTAAACAAAGTGAACAATAACTTAGCTCTGTGCATATGCATTTTTTTTTTTTCCTGTATCAAGATTTGAATATTTATAAAGAGTTTTTATATATTTTTCCTTATTTTTGTATGCTTTTAATTATTTAAATGCACATAAATCAGATTAGAAAACTGTTGCGTTTACGATTGCTAATAAATGTTATTGCCTTTGAAAATAACAGTGACGTCAATACAAATCAATTAAAATTCAAATAGTTTAAGAAACGTATGTTAGCGATTTTTAATTTAATGAAAGCATACAGAAACACAGGCATACAAAGGAAAACAACTAAAACCACATTAACAATCCAACATCAACGATATAAGACAAAACAAAAAAAAAAAGACAAATTTAAAAATGCATTGGCTTAAAAGCGAACTCAGCTTATGTATGCATATATTCAATACACTTGGTCTTGATGAAGCCGAGAAGTAAGGATAGGAAATTCGACTTTATTCCTGCTTCAACCTTTGCAACCTTTTCGAGCTTGCAATCCTTGTCTTTTAAATATAAATTTTAACAAACTAAAATATACCACGAACAAGACATGATCGAAAAATAAAAAAAAATAATAATAATATAAGCCGTGTGTGTATTACGTCAACGTATGTTCTTTCGTGTCGGTTCGGTATAGCATGTGAAACGGCCATTAGTTGCATGCACAGATGCCGTTATACGAAAACTAGTGATTGCCCACGAAACCGTAGATGAATGAACGCGCACGTGCGTATTGGTTGTTATCATTGAGTATCGGATAAGAAGAAAGTATGGTAACATGGCCCATTCTGCCGCGTATTTAGCGTCGGTGACTGTACTTGCAGGTATCTGCATTCACTCGATCAATATTCTGAGAACTTATGAAAGCGGAGGCATTATACCATTCGATTGTCTAAGATATTCCACTGAGCGATGTCAAAGACTTGAAAGACGACTTAATGGGACTTGCGATTATGCCAGACCGTCTTGTACGAAATGAGTTTAAGCGTTGAGGATGTACGGCAATGTGCCAAAGATATCCGTGTCAAAATCAGTGTGTACTGAGGCTCGAACAGTTCCTCCGATGTAGTAGTAGTTGACCGTAGTCAAATATAGATATCATCAGACGTATGAGAGGTTTTCCTCCTCGAGGCCAACGTCTGACGTTACTTTCCCCCCAGACTATTCACATAAAGCTATCCGTAAGTGAGAGAGCGAAAGAATCAATGGCTGGCAATGGCAAACATATTAAATATTGTACTGCAGTTAATTGAAAATTTTCAAAGATGTAATTGGAAATAATTAGAACCGTACTTTGAACAACTTAAAAATCGAGAAGCTTGAAAACGCCTGTTTACTGTTATTAAATGCGTAAAAAATACTAAAAATTTCCTTTGTCAGCTAAGACCTTAAGATGATCTCTAATTATAGAGACGTCTGCTATCCGGCAGAGAACATGTCGACAGAATGGCAGCAACGTTGCGAAGACGTCTTGAGGGGAAGGAATAATGAGTGGGCAGTAAACACGGAGAAGTTAATTTCTTCTTAACCAAATTTTTCACCCGTCGCGGAAAGTTCTCCGTTTGAATTTGCGAGCAGATAACACGTGTGATCTGTGCCAAGGCATAAACGACCATGCCCAGTACACTGTTTTCGTCTGTCCGGTTTGAGCCTAATTGAGAACCATGCCATCCATGCGTTCCATTTTAAAATCTCTGGAAATAGAACTTACGCCAGGTAACATACTAGCGGTCATGTTAATGGACATCGTAAGATGGAGGTATTGCCCCGGTTTGTGCAAGAGATGCTTCGATATGAAGCCACACGCAAGCGACAATCGAACCCCTAATCTGAGACAAGAACGGGAGAGGTTGAAAATATATAGGATATATAGTGAGGATCAAGAATTCATTGAGATGGATAGCGGAAATAGTTTTAGTGAGTTATACGTACTCAGCCTAATTCAAAAAAAAAAAAAAAAAAAAAATGCGTTCATATTTGCCAAGCGAAGAAGAAAAAGCGAGAGACTTGTGGCGCTTGATAATTTTCCTTCATTGGAGGATGATACCGGGATAGCGTCACCGGCTATTTTAGGCGTCTTTACCTTCGTGAACTCAATTTCTCCACTTAATAAAAGGAAATCCTAATCTCGGTTGACATTATAACTCGACTTCTGTTTATTAATTCACTTAATGTTGTTAGAGAGTTTAGCAGGTAAGCAATAAAATTAGAATAGCTATACTTAACGTCCACAGACGGGACGGATGAGTCCCTAGCCCAGACAGCTTGGATTTGGCCCCTACATCGTGTGATCCTAGTGGATGATAACGGATTTTTCCTTACTTTCACGTCTTCTTCACGTCTCGACGGCGATTCAGTGAAGAAGACGGAACTCGGAAGTCATCTTCTTCTTGTCTATACTTTTGTTCGAACACGAGATGGCGTTCATCACATTCGAAGTATGTCAACTAAACTATTTCGAAAGTGATAGTCCAATTCCATTTCGTTCCTCCTTGTAAAGTTCTTACTTATTACCTACTAATCCCTATAATACTCGCAAGAGAATAACAAACTGCTTGCTTTAAAAGAAAATGTGTGGAAAGTAAAATATACTTAACGTACTTTATATATATATAAGAATAACTTATAACTACGTCTAGGATCAAAAGAAGCTGCGTGACAGACCACATATACGATACGGTATATGGAGTGAACGTATTTCCCATTTTCAGTGATCTACTTATTCAACGTCAATGAGTGATGGGTATCGTAAGATTCGATGCGACCCAGACTCTAATCTTTCATTAACTTGCTAGGCATTGCTATTATTTACTGTGCCGCTTTTTATTTGGTGTTTGGGTTTGGTTTTTCTCACTTTTTTTTTTTTGAGTGCTCTGCGATTTGCGGTTAAATAAAAAAGATTATTAAAGTTACGCAAACTTTTTTCACACCAAACAAATTAACTATGTTCTGGTTGATTAATTGAAAATTTGAAAAAACGCTCAAACGCTATTTTCATATGTAAGTATGTTGTTTTAGGAGGAAAGAGGAAGTGCTTGTAATAATAAGTTTTTTTTTTTCCAATGTGTGCACCTGCACAGGGCTCTTCAACTTGTTGAATAAACGAATCGATTGATTTAATTATTCAAGCAGCTATAATTTCTTTAGCAGTAATTTCTTAGCAGTGCATTCCAATGCACTGCTTCATGTACAAAATGCTATATAAAACTAATGTGCTTTATTCCAGTGTAATGACTACGCTATTTTTTCATTTACTCTGAGCACTCTGAGACTCTATACGCAATACTGTAGGCTTTTAATCCATAAAAGCAGAGTGTATCCCAAGTCGAATGCTTCTCTGGTGGCTTCTGTAAGAGCGACATATTCAGCTTTGGCACTAAATGTGACGACAAATTTTGTGCTTTTTCGACTGCGGCAAGATAAGATCACCTTCGAGTAAGAAACGAAAACCTGATTGAAATTGTCGGTCATTAATGTCTTGTGCTTCCAGTTTATTTTAACGAAGCCTGGGCACTAGTCTTTTTCTTTGTAAATTTTGTACATTTCGTTGCTTTTAAATATGTATATATATGTATATATGTATATATGTATACAGTTTGCGAAAATCTTTAGATAATTACGATAACAGGTTAACCGGACATCGTGTGTCTGGTCTGGTGTGCACGGATCCAATAATTTCCTGGTAAGTTTTTACATCAATTTTAACTCTCTTTGTCTCAGGTCTAGGGATCATTGGAATTTGCGTGAGATGATGCATTGAAAATGTTGACGCGGAGTTACGGCAAATTTCGAAAAATTAAATCATCAACATATGGATTTTTTAAAGCGTTCAAGAAATGATAATTGATTTCATTAGTTGTCTCGCCTACGAATTACGAAAATATTGATCTTATCAAGAAAATTGAAGTGATTTAAAATCACCGCGCGAGATCTAGAGAATTTCCTTGTCCGCTGCGTCCACTTCATTTGAGATCTCTATTTTTCCTACACCCATTTCACACATCTTTTTCCCGTGTACCATTTCTTTGGTCCCCTAAAACACGCAGCTCGAGAAACTCTTGATCTGTTCAATAAGTTTAAATTTCAACGGCTACGCACGACGATACCATCGACCAAAGCAGTGGTTTCCAACCTAGGGGGCGCGCCCCCCTAGGGGGGATACTGTTGCAAGGGAGGGGCTTGTAGCTGTTTCCAAAACATCATTTTCAAATACAAACCAAAAAAGTCAAATAGGTGTCAAAAAAATGGATCAGCAGTCAAACAGCAGTCAGCAGCAATGAATCCACAATCCTCGCCGAGGATTTTTGGTGTACAAATGCTAAAACATTTAATTCATACTCTTCTTCGAATCGAAATATCTCGCTTTCGCGTTTGGAGCCGAGTACCGGTAGGGCGTGGAATCAAAAGATAAGCACTTGCGACATCCCGCTTATTCTCGTGCTTACTCGCGCCAAACTTCAGTAAACCGAAGCATCTGATTGTTTCGGTTTTTTTTTTTATTCATTTTTTTTTTTAAAAAGGGGGGCGCCGGTACAAAAAGTTTGGAAACCACTGGATCAAAGGGTTGTAGTTTTTACAGTGCTTTAAATTTAAAGAAACTCAGTCTCCTTTATATTTAAAAAACGGGTCTTTCTGATCAAAGCCTCAACTATACTTATTATCAACTGATACGTGAACAGGTAGGTATTCGTTTTGCTTTTCCTTTTTCTCAAACTTAAAATATTTGTTTCGAGGTGAGCGAGTAAGTCTAAAGCAAAATCTCGAAATTTTAAATCAATGAAAGAATGATGGGCGAGGATTGATTGATTACAAGTTAATATAAAAGGAAGCGAACATCGACGAGTTAATTTATCATTGCGATGTGTTTATATGAATTTTTACCTTAAATTAAGGAGAATTTAATCAAATAGGAATTAACCGGTTTATACGAGACAGGTTTAGCGATAGAGGTAAACGAATTGATTTATTAAAATTTTCGTGTTGTGGGTTTTGCTTTTCCGCAATTAAATTCGCCCAATCATCGGCACGCCGTTAACGAGCATAATGACAACATTTTCGTCATGGGCTCGTAGAGTCCGTTAAATCGGTTGGGAGAAATTTGCTTAAAATACATTTAGCTGGTAAGGCTTTATGTAAGTGTCCTCGAATAATCACATCAGATGTTACTGTGTAGTGGGTGTAGTAGTGTAGTGCCCATAGAGCTCATCATTCTGTGACAACTAGACAATCTCTGTAGAGGCGGCAAACTCCATTCAGATGAATGCCTAGGTGAGGAGCCTGAAGCAGTTTGAAATCGTTCTCAAGTTTATCAACAAAACAAATTAACTCATTCCTCAGCTTTTCTTCGCTAGGCATCTGGTATCGATCCTTCGCTACGTAGACGTTTTCTATAGGTTTTTATTAAACAATTCTCTCTTCCGTTTATTCAATAAGAAAAAGTCGATTTCAAACTCTTATTATTTTATTGATCAATAAAATTTGTTAACTTAATTAACAATTTAATTAAAGTTAAACATTACTTAATCTTATGCCACAGCAAGAGGGAGTTTTGGTCTTAAAGCACAAATAAAAATATATGTTTTTTTTTTTTTTTTCGGCCATTTTGTTTTGCTTAAATTAACACCTGCAGCATTTTCTCATCAGCATGGTTTTTTTTTTTTTTTTTTTTTTTTTTTTTTTTTTTTTTTTTTTTTTTTTTTTTTTTGCCTTTGCTTTATTATTAAGTTTATAGCTGCTGTTGCTCTTACCATGTATGGAAATGAATACAGTAGCCCACAAGTGTACATACATACCACAGATGTATGTATTTATAGAATCTTGTAAACATAAATCATAATATACAGTTGGTGGTAAAGCACTGGCAATCACTTCACAATTAACAATCTTCGACTATTATTTTTATTATTATTAAACTACAAATACATTTTCTTCTGTTAAAGTTTTTATATTATTTATAAAAGACATTCTATTAAAAAGTTTAACGCGAGAGATATCCAAAATCGAAAAAGAAGCGAATAAGTGTCAATTTAGAATGGAATTGAAGTGACGTCAAATAGAGATGATAACGGCTTTAATAGTAATACAACAACTAAAGACGCTATTAAGGTGATAGTAAACAGATGATACCGTGACATATGCTCATGTATTAAGATTCAATGGTTCCAAAAATGGATGCAAAAAAATGTCAAAGCAAAATATTCAATACTTTGTTCAATTTGAAGCATGTTTGAAACTCAAGTTATTTCAAAACTTTAAGGAATTAACATAATCGACCGGCTCCATTATTCATTCATTCATCTGCTCTCTGAAAGGATTCAGTATGTGTTTCAAGTACTTTTACATAATATGCTCAGTAGTAAGTATTTCTTTAAAAAGTGCAAAAGTAGGTTTTTTTTTGTACTGTGTTTCGTTGCTTTTCGTTCGGAGACTTCGAAAATGTTGAAAAGAATCTACAGGCAATCGAGAAGAAGAAGTGTGAGATCCAAAAATATCTGGTCGTCTTATTGCCAGTCTTACTGCCATTTGCTATCACAAATATAAATGAATTACAGCCGGAAATATCAAGATTTGCAAAAACAGATTTAATTCGTAGCTTGGCTTGCAATTCGAAAACACTACTGATAACTTTTGTCTCTCCATATGTCTGTATGTGATTTGAATTTTTCAAAATCAGATAAATATATATAAACAGAAAATTTTAAGCCTTATGAAGACAACATTGTTTGCCTATAACGTATTGAGCTAGAATATCGTTACGGTCTCCTTACCATAAGTATGTATATTATGTAAGATTGAAAGGGTAGAAAGAACATTAACAAAAGGGAACATAGTTCAATAATTTATAGTCCGCATTAGAACGGAAAATTTGAAAGAAAATTTCATTGTGGAATAGAGGAAGTGTCTAAAAGTGATGGGGGTTTACGGTGAACACTAGATATTCACTCCATGATTGGATCCATTTTCATTCCGAAATTTTTGGATCGCTTTTAAACAGAAGTTTTTATTCATATCTTTCTCGTGATTCTACTCATTTCAACGAATAAAGAATACGACCACGGAGCTTAAATGGACGCAGAAAAATCATTAGGAAAACTTTCTTACTAGATGGTAGTTCGAGCCGTACACCATATATTGACGAAAATAGGAAGAATGATATCTGAGTTTACAATTTTCATGACGATGGGTTTGTATTTTGGCAACTTTAGAGGTGAGCGACCACAATCGACCTTGAAGGCTGCATTGAGGTCCTACAGAGCCATCAGTTCAATTGGAAAGGATTTGTACATTATTGTACTCGAGAGCATGATTGCAACAGAGATGAGAAATTTTAAAGCATCCACCAGATAGCATCTCCAAATATCATTTGTTGGTCTCTTCGCTGTAGTCTCTTAAAGGTGTATAGCTGACCTCTCAAAAGACTCCTGTGATAATCACTTGGAGAATATCTGGAATGCAAACTTTTATCGTAGCATCTTTTGTTGTTTTTATGATAATGAGTAGAAAACTCAATCCTTTGTAGCTTTGGTAGATTTCTTCTCTCTCTCTCTCTCTCTCTCTCTTTCTTAATATTTTTTCTCGCATCTATTACGTATACATTTATTTCCTTCTCTTCCTAATTTTTTTAAAGCGTTATGCAAAATTCGAAATATATGCGAAATATTGCGCTTTTCGCTCGTCTAATGAGAATTCGCGATTTTTTACGACACCCGTATACCAAGTGTTCAAGTGTAAACAAGAGCGCCGATATTAAGATAAATTTCTGATAATCAAACAGCTTTAAAAGCTAATTCCACGTATTATTGTTTATGAAATAGGGATCTTTGGGCAAGACCGTCACTTATCTAAGTGACGTACGCGGGATGTCATGAACCGAAGTGATGAGTCCGACTATTGTTCTAATCAACTAAAATTTATGGGATGAATGCGGAAGATTTGTAGTTCTAATTAGAAGTTAATAAAATTCTTGCAATAAATGAAGATTTGTAGTTCCAATTAGAAGTTAATAAAATTTTTATAATAAATAGCAATCGACTTAACTTAAGTGCAGTAGAGCGAGATGGATGAACGACCGTCAAGATTACGTGGCTTATAGCCTTTGGATTTTTTATTTTCCCTTTGCGGCTACCCAATGTAAACTAATGTAGCGGAACACGATTGCGAAGTTCAGCAAGAAAAGTTTCCAAAAAGACAATTTCCTTCTTATCAGATATTTCGCATTATTTTTTAATGTATTCGTTGACATTTTTTGGAAAACGAGCAGATAAACTTATATTTGCATTTGACAGATTATTTAAAATCGCATGCGATTTTCATTGCCCAGCAATTATTTTTTGAACTGTTTTTGGGTTATGTGAAATCGAGACTTTTTGCACTACGCATGCCTTGCATATAATTGTTTTCCAATAAATTCAACATTTTATTAATTAAAAAAGAAAGAGAACTAAAAAGTATATTTTAGTAAAAAATGGAAAAATCAACTTATTTTAGAATACCCTTTGTATGCGCGTACAAGTGTACATACTATATAACACATTTTGCATAAAGTTTATAATTTTTGTTTTCTTTTGTGTTAAGAAAAAAAAAAAAAAAGAAAAAAAAAAAGAAAAATTTCATTTTAACACAACAACACAATGCAACGATTGATTTTCTCACGCTCCTTATTGGATTTGGAACACGAGTAGAGATCTTTTTTTTTGTTTTTTTGTTTTTGTTTTTTTTGTTTTTGTTTTTACTCTTCTTATGGCTGTATACGCTTAGCGGTAATAGTAAAGCTGATGGAGCTTATACACAACGATTTGTTTACATGCCATAAACGTAACACACACACACACACACACACACACAACATAGTGAACAGCATCCGTTAGTTTTTCTTGGGCCATTCACTAACGTTTAACTGCATGCAAAATGCAACAATTGACCCATTGAATTTGGATTACATTGGTAAACTTACAGGCAAATGGATAGACGGTCGGATAGACAGACGGAAAGACAGAAAGACAGACATACAGAGAGACAAACAAATTCCATAAAATGTTCTTCTTTTTTACTTCTTATACATTCTCCTATGAGCCAACTCTGTTTGTTGTTGCAGCATATCGTACACATAAGCGATATATAATCTCACATGTATTTATTTATATTATAATAATAACAATATAAGTGGATAGTGTCTCTCTCTCCAGGCTATCGGTAACGTATATCAGTTGGATGGTTGTGCAAATTATAACATACATTCCTTACAAACAAACACAAACATATAAACAAATACATATGCATACGTACAATACAAGAATAGTTTATGCTTGATTATGCTGAATTAACTGACTATATGCGGAGATAGACATAAATGCATTTGGTTACGGCTGTGTGTTTGCATTGTGTGGCTTACAGATAGATAATCAAGTCATAACAATGCTTGTGTATATATTATATGCACCTGAGAGTATAAAAAGATTTATTTTCTTTAAGTCAAGCCAGCGCATCGTAATTTTCATTTTATGCAATCTTGTAAACAGTTAACACTTGATCGTATAGCATTACATGCTGCTTTTAATCATAGTTTATAAAATGATTAGTAATTTGAAATGTATAACCGAGTGGTGTGCCTATGCGTATACCTGTGCCTTTGCGCTTACATATGCACGTATCCGTGTGTCAACATTATAGCTGCGCGCAATTGTTGGGTGTGACGATTTTAATATTTGTGAGAATATATTTTTCCCCCTTTTTCAAAAAATCATTTTTTTGTTTTTTTTTGTTTTTGGTTTTGTTGACATTGGCAATTAAATACGAGTAATGTCTTCTAATGCTGTGGTAATGTGCTGAAAAGTTTTTCTAAATTTATTTGTTTATTTAAAAACAATTTTTTTTTCAGAATAATCAAAAACAAATACAACCAACCACTACTACTACTACTACTACTAGTGTTTCAACTGTTATTGCCTTCTATGTATGACTTCGTTGGTATCAGAACATTACAATGTATAGCATTCGCATATGTGTAGTCAATAAAAAGTTAATGATTCTGTAAAAATGTTGCAGTAATTAGAGGTCTTAAAAGTTTTATGACACACATACAGAGCAGTTTCAGTTAACTTTTCAATATGCAATGACTTGCACCATAAAATGTATTAATAAATGCAAAGAAAACAACAGCTAATGATATTAACTATCGGATACCAATATGCGTGTATCTTTATTACACATACACCCAATGAAAAAATTTGGTTAAAAGCAGAAAATTGTAATTCATTTATTTTATTACAACATTACGCGTTTTACTTTTTCTACGAACGAAGCTGAAAGTATATAAGTATATGAAACGATCTTTATCGTTTCTATATGTACATGTCGCAACGATTGCTAGACGTTTTTCGAATGTTTTTCACATATAAAGTTTCCCCATACAACAATTATTATTTCGATTAGCAGAAATAGCGGAATTAGCTCAGCCATGTTTGTTTCTCTATCGTTTGCCCGTCGCTTCAAATCGCAATTGCGATAATAGTTTCAATATTTTTGACTAGAAGTCTTTTGCCTCAGTCTCATACTCTTTGTTATTGATCGCATCAATAAAAAAAATCGATCAAATCGATCGGTGAGTCTACACTCATCAATTCTAAACAAAATGATAGTTTTTCCCTTATTTTTTCTTCTCTTTAAATTTATACTCCAGGCATTGTTTTGAATTTACCCTTAATGTGTTGTTTAGCAAAATATTTATAACAATTTGGAAAACCAGCCACATCGATCGAAAGACTCGCAGATACATGTACTTAAAAAATATATACGAGTATCAATAAAGCAAAATATTAGCCGCTTGAATAAGTTCTCGTCTTTTTTCAAGAGCATGTGACTAGTACTATAGGGTGCTAAACAAGACTATAACTTTGCCATTTCGAACGCATAACACACGATATGTCTTTCAATTTTGCCAACACCTCGCTGGGAAATCATGCAAAAATACCATATAAAATACGCAGGATATCCACGATACGATAAACGATTGATATTTTAAACGAATCGATTTTTATTCAATTTTGAAGTCAAACAAACTCGTTGTAGGTGTAGGTAAGACTTTCTCCTTAGTTTGCTTAAATTAATCATTATTTACATTACGGCAGTGCATAAAGGAATTTTTTATAAAATAATATTAAAAAAATTATTACTACGCGGAAGGTTTTCCCTATCTTTCGAGCACCAAATGTATCGCAAATGGAAACGATGCTAACATCTTGAGGTTAGCAAACTGTTAAATGATTTCTTGCTGTATTCCAAAGCACTAAAATCCTGATCAGTTGGACGATATTGTAAAAGTTACAAAGCGAAATTTTTGTGCTTTATTTTCGTCCCCTATACGTGTAAGAAGGTGACAGGAGATGTCCGTAGCCTAGTGAATGTATGCTCAATCGGTAGATCTTATGCCTATGTTGACTGAGAGCTGGTTGTAGCTACAGCTACATCCGCTCATTTGCACTAAGAGTTGATCTCGCGAACATTGTTTTCGTAGCCGCGATTCTATTCTACTTAGCTACTCATGCGGATAATAGTTAGATAGACCCTCTCTTTGATTCCACAAAAGGACATTATTTAAGCCTTTCTGATTTGCGCCAGCATTATCGCGTTGAAGAATCGATTTATTGTTTTTTTTTTTTTGTTTGGTTTAACTCACAGTCCAATCACTTTTTATTCGCAGAAATAGGGAACGCGCCCCCTCGTTAAAAAACAGCGAAATGTACCTAAAATACTTTTTTGTGTATTTTGTGTTTGCAAAAATTAATTTTTTCCATCAAAGGAGGACGCTTCGTTTATGCGAGCGTATACATGCCGAGCGCTCCCGATATCTGGCATACATTTTTCTTAATAAAAAAACAGAAGAAAAGTTGTATGCCCTGTGTGAAGATGTACTCACTTCGTAGTTTAACATTCTTATGCAGTAGTAGTGGAAACTCTTTGACAATTTCAATGACAAACTCATCTGCATTACATCAAAAAATTCATTTTCAAACTTGTTATAAAGCTGTGGTGAATAAAAATTCTATGAAACTTTTTGAATTTTTTTATATCATTAAATAGTTCAGGCAGTAAAGTATCGCACTTCGGACATATAAGCCACAAATTTATTGGCTTAGTCCAAGTTTGCTCAACAACCCAAAAAAAATAAAAATAAATAGTTCAGGCTGTAGAGGATCTTAACAGACAGTGGAATTAAAATTGCAATAAACTTAATTAACTCGCATTTCAAAAAGAAACCGCGAATAACGAATGGAAGCAAATGCAAAAAAAAAAAAAGAAGAAAATTATAGTCAATCATGGTCGAATCTTTTACACCAATCTCACGTTTATATATAAAAAGGAAAAAAGGGAGAAAAAAAAAGAAAACCTATGACGTTAAATGCATGTGATCGATTTTTTGCACTTTTGTACAGTGACTGTACAGATCCCCTATGAATCGAAAACAGTTCATGCTGCATTGTGGTCGCGTCCTCAAAAGCAACTTGCATGCCACAACTACTAATGCTTTTGTCATATTTTAAGCTAATATTCTCGTTTTTGCAAAAATTGAGGAAATGTTTAACATATATGTACAGATATGCACACAGACACATAAACATGCCTAAATCGATTTGGTACATATATACATATCTATATTTTATATATTTTTTATATTTTTTATTTTTTTGTGGCGTTGCAAGCGTTTTCTGCAAGCGAATATAACCCTAAAATTCGTTGATAGATATAAACGGAAAAACAAACAAAAAGATTTCAGCGATAAAACCAAATTATCATCAAAGTGACAAAACAAAAGAATTAAAAACCTCAATATTATATATGTATATATTTATAATGTATGTAAACTATAGACAATTCCACTTGATAGCTTTGAAAATCTTAGCTATGTTAGTAGTACTAGTGCTGTTAATAATAATAGTAGTACTACTAGTAGTAGTGGTAGTACTAGTACTAGTACTAGTGCTAGTAGTAGTAGTAGTAGTAGTGGTAGTGTTAACATTAGTAGTGATAGTAGTGGTATTAGCGGCGGTACTTAGCAGTTCGCTTAGTGCCAGTATGGCAGCTTGTGCTGTCGCAGTCACCTACTGCCGTCGTTGGTATCGGGGATGGTGTGTTGATGGTGTTGATATTCTTTAACGATCAGTAATTTGTATGCAATTTATGCAAATCACTTTGAAAAATATTGCATATTATTGCTTGGTTTGCTTTTGCTGTCAATGAGTGCTATTGTTGTGCAGTAAGGTTGTTATAGTAATAAAAAATTGCCTCATATATACACTTACATATGTATATGAATATATATATATATAAACACATATACATATGAATATTTGCAATTAACATTTAAACAGCATTTTACTCGTGCAGATTAAGAGATCATTAGTTTTTCTTTTCTTCTTCTTTTTTTTCTTTTGGATTTTTGGTTTATTTATACCTTTTTTTTTTTTTTTTTTTTTTTTTTTTTTTTTGCACTTTTGGACGTTGAACTATGAATTTGATCGTTTGCTGCGGTCACAGGCTGTATACACGGATGTTATATATAGTGGTGGTTATGGTTATGGTAGTCGCGCTGGTGTTGGTGGCATTAACTAACATATATACCATGCACTGAGTTGTAAACTTCAAATAATCTTTTAAAGAATCTATGTTCGACAATAAGAGAAACCAAACCAACAACAACAACAATAATAAGTAAAATAGCTAACGTAGAAACAAAACGAAACAAAACAAAAGAAAAAACAAATCTATGCATAATAATTTAGTTTGGCAGCACAACAAGAAGGTAATTTTGTGTGTTCACAGCATGCCAGTGTCATTTGCATTTTGTTGGCTGTTGATTGAGGCCAAACGAAATCTTTCAGCAAACGAGCAGCTTACAATAACAATAACACTTTTAACCATAAACACAAAAGGCTAATAACATTTCAAAATATCACCAACACATTAAGCTAAACAACCACCAATATTAACACTAATACATTCATAGTTCGATGGGTGGGTGGATGTGTGGGCGGTGGCGCGATGCTTTAAACACGGTATGCCTGAGAAATTTTTTCTTTGATTATATGTGCATATATATATATATATATATATATATATTACAGTTAATTAAAGACAAAATGACTTAACATTCATTCATTATACGTTACAATGGCATTTATAACCTTCTAAACGTCACGTTCTTCAATTTTTCTATTCGTTTTCAATGAGTTAGCGAAAAATGCCTGAAATGGACATTTCAAAATTTTATTGAGTAAAATAAGCGAATAAATATTTTGTCGGGTTTCGTTGCTTTTTGCTCAGGAGAGAAGGGGAAAATTTCCAAAAAAAAAAAAAAAACACTTTTTCGAATATCTTTTGTTTTTTGAGGCGTTACGTGTTAGAATTTTTAAGTTTTTGTGACACACAGTGTTCGGTTTGAAGAGCTTCCACTGAAGACTATTTTTATATATTGTCATGAGCTTTGCATAGGTTTTGAGCCCTTCTGTTAATTGGCGTGGGTGAACAGGGTCCTAAAACGAGATAAGAAAATATGAAAAAAAAAATCAACGACGAATCATATTCGTACAGACATCGATAATACACCAGAAAAACTGAATAGAATCCTGAAAATTATTCTCGATTGTCTCGAAAGTATACAAAAGCTAATTGATATACTAAGGATATCCAAGACAATGCGTCTCGTACAAAAATTTTAGCATTAAAAGAATGTTTTCCGAACGGGTGCAGTGTTTACTTACAATGGAATATCAGTACTGTGCCGCAATGGGAAAATTGTACGAAATTAAGCTCGAAATGCCGGCCCATCCGTCATCCATATTCTCGACATTTTGCCTCCAACGAATATTATTTCTTTGAAAGTTTCAAAAGGATGATCCAGGGAGCAAAGATTTGGATCAAATGATAAGGATTTTCAGAAATCGCTTAGTGAAACTTTGGGCAGAAAGAAACTGTGGTCCTTTATTCTTTTGTTTACTCCTACTTGGCTACAACCGAGCGAGACGACACTTTTAATATTAAATGTAAATTATAGAGAAGAACACCAATCACACACAAGAGCACAATTTATTTTATTTATTTATTTTCATTTATTTTATTTATTCTACTTATACAGGAACACGACTAAAACAAATGACAGTCGAGTTCAAATGACTCTTAAAGTAAATCTTAAATTAATTATTATTAAAACTTAGTATAAGTATAACAAAGCAAATAAGAAGGAAAAAAGAAAAAAAACATGTACACAGTTAGCACAGAGCCACACCCACAACCGGTACATGACCAAATTGCAAATGAACCCCTAAGCCATCGCAAACATGCGTAAGCTTGGCAACCGATAATAGTTAACAACAATTCATTTTCGAGTCATAATGACTTTTTAGGGATAAAGTTGGTTTAAATACGACATAGGCAGACAAACCAAGGTAAAGTGCCTAGAGGAGCGGTTAGGAACATTAAAACTTATTTCTCCAAGTAATGACGGCGAGTCAATAGCACCGTTTATTACTTTGATAACGAAGGAGACTCCAAGAACAAATCTACGTTTTTCAAGAGACGGTAAGGACAGCAGAAGCAACCTATTTTCATAGGGGGGAAGAGAAGCAGACGGATCCCAACCCAAATTCCTCAGGGCAAACAGCAAGAATTGCTTTTGAACAGATTCAATTGAATCTACATAGCACCTATATGAGGGAGACCACACAACAGAAGCATACTCAAGTATGGATCTAACCAAACACGTGTACAGCCTTTTAGTAATATAAGGATCATCCAGCTCTTTGGACCAACAATAAATTACAACATTTCTCGGATGAAAGTACTAACAAGCGAATACAAGTTCAAGTACATATGCAGCTACTACAAGCTCAAGCTCTGTCATATTCGAACCCGCGAACGCTGGCCGGTCAATTGCGAATTGTACGTCCTCAGCGACACAGTAGGCCAATTGAGGAACAAAGTTGAACTGTGCATAAAAAAAAAAGATCTTTTCCTTCTTTTTCCACCTTTCACCCAAAGGTGACTACATCCAAAGCTTCGGTAAATTTTCTAAGAAACATCTAAACTCACATTCTTGAAAGGCTCACTAACGGGACATGTCGTCGAAGTTGCTGGTAGTTCGATTAACGGAAAATTTTGTCGCGTTTTCGTTATTTGTTGGCGTTAAATATGTATTTTTAAGTAAGAAGTTTTTCATGTAATTGTTTTAATAACTGAAATGTTTAAAAGAAAAAAAAAACATTTTTTTCTGTCCTTCATTCTTATTTACTTAAACGCCAGATTTTCCATTTACTTAACATATAATAGGAGTTTTCAATAGCTGTCTAAACAAATGATTGACATGTAAAAGCACATCACACTAAAGAAACTAAAGTATGCCGAATATAAAGTGAATGGAAGACGTCAACAACGGAAACGTTATTATGTTTTGATATTTAAATGAAATTACACGTCTACCTGCCAACTTTGCGTAAAGCTCTTCGTGAAGCTCGTTGCGTAAAATATCAAAAGTTCTTCTCAATATTACTACGATATCGAGAACTTAAAAATCTATTTTAATTATCCTTATATTTCATACATGTTTAGAAAGAATTTGCTAAGAATTTCAATCAAATGTGTTTTTATTAAAACAGGAATTGTGCCGTAAATCCACCACAACGAAGCAAAAAAGGGAAAAAATAATACATTTTTTTTATTGTAAATTACGATAAAGACAAAAAATATTTTTTTCTTATAGGATAAGATAGATAAGAGGCATACGATTTTTTGTTTCTGCAAACGATCATAGAATCGACGAAAGGCAAAAATTCATTTTTTATTTTCAGATGTATTCCACGCAACTGAGCTCTAAATTTTCCGCCATCGTCCATAAATTACTGGAACTAAGAAGGAGCGACCTACGTTTAGTCACGGGATTCCACATGGGTCATAATTCCCTCATCTTGCCGCTTGAAAAATATGGATATGTCCGATATCCATTCATGAAGATGTTTATTTATTTATTTATTTATTTATTCCACTTATACAGAAACTCAACTAAAACAAACAACAGTCGAGTTCAAATGACTCTTAAAGTAAATCTTAAATTAATTATTATTAAAAAAACTTAGTATAAGTACAATAAAACAAATAAAAGGAAAAAAAGAAAAAAATCATGTACACAATTAGCACAGAGCCACACCCACAACCGGTGCAGAACCTAGATGCAAATGAACCCTTAAGCCATCGCAAACATGCATAAGCTTGGCAATCGATAATAGTTAACAACAATTCATTTTCGAGTCATAGTGACTTTTTAGGATTAAGAGCTAGTTTAAGTACGCCATAGGTAAATCTCGTGTATTAAGCAATGTTGCTTTAATGGACTTTAAAGTGCCCGTTAATGAAAAAAGGTGATAGACGTTATTTAGGTTCTTGCAAACAACTCTGAGCGGGTTAAACAGCTCATAATAACATTTACATTGGCTAAGCATAACCAAGGTAAAGTGCCTAGAGGAGCGGTTAGGAACATTCAAACTTATTTCTCCAAGTAATGACGGCGAGTCAATAGCGCCGTTTATTAATTTGATTGCGAAGCAAATGCCAAGAACAAATCTACGTTTTTCAAGAGACGGTAAGGACAAAAGAAGCAACCTATTTTCATAGGGGGGAAGAGAAGCAGACGGATCCCAACTCAAATTCCTAAGAGCAAACAACAGGAATTGCTTTTGAATAGATTCAATTGAGTCTACATAGCACCTATATGAAGGAGACCACACAATAGAAGCATACTCAAGTATAGGCCTAACCAAATACGTATACAGCCTTTTGGTAATATACGGATCATCTAGCTCTTTGGACCACCTCTTGATGAAACCAAGAGCGGACCTAGCTTTGCTTATCGAGAACTCAACGTGCAAATTGAAACGTAGCCTACGATCAAAGAGGACGCCTAGGTCTGTGAACGACTCAACGTCCTCCAACTTGTGCGAATCTATAAAAATGTTGCCAAGGAACGAGTGAGATGTCCCATCATATTCTATGTGAATGTGACGTCATCTACAGAAACAGAGACCATGTGTTTGGCGAGGATTTCCTAATGCCGGAGACGGTATGGTGCTCCGCTCACACGAAAATGGTGCGATTCATTAGAGTCCTAAAACTGGAGGGCTAGGGGCACGGGCGAGTACAATAGATCTTCTAGATCGCGGTACAGATTGCCGGCGCATTTAATAATAATAATAACTAGTGCTGCAGATCAGCACACAATTCAAGTGAGTGACATGGCTTCTGTCACAGGTACAAACACGATGAACCATTTTGTGTGTTTAAGCAAAAGTAGTGCAAAGGTGTTTAATCACAGCTTCTTGAAGGTGTGCAAATATTGGAAATTTCAATTGTCGTTGACATCCCGTGTAGGTATATATTGTTTAAACCAATCTTCTTCAATCCAGCCCATAGCAAGTATATTAACATGAAAATGTCGCATTAAAAGGTATAAAAGCAGAATACTTGGGGAGGGCAAAGTCAGTGCACTCGAATCAAAAGAGTTGAATCGTAATATTCAGACGGGCAAGGCCAGAAGAAGCATTGTAAATATAGGTTTGGGTAAATAGTTTGTAAGTAAATCTCTTAAGAATCGCAAGTAAATCCTATGCTATTTTGAATGAATCCACCATTCAATGGTACGAACTTAAGCATCAAATCACGATATCATTAAACTCTGAAAGTCACTGGGGAGAAGAAAATGAAGGCATGGAGTTCGTTGAACTGAATTTCTGTTTTGATGAGCCGGATAGATGAAGCGGCGATTTACAAAGATTTCTTTGTCGGTGTTGCTGAGATATTGGGGAAATACCGCATTTGCTTTATTGCTGCATGAAAGCTTTTATTCTCAAGATATTTTGCTCCAATAGAGGAACTTTTGAAATTTACTTTTTCCAAGCAAATGCATTCGACGGCATTTGAGGATGAATTTTGTTTTTTTTATAATATAAATAAAATATAATTAATAATAATCTTTTTTGGGTCTTCATTACGCTTGATTAATAACGCATGTTTACTGATCGTTTATTTGGTAGCTTGAAGTGTTAGTGCTCGAAGTTTTAGTAACGCTTTCTGCGGATACTTCAGGTTGGTTAAGTTGAAAACATTATAAACGCCTCTAAAGCTCTGATTTAATAAAAAAAAATTAATTAAACACTTTTAAAAAAATCCTTTATTATTCTCCCCTAGCGAGATAACCATCTCTTTGACGTTTGTATGTAACGTGTAACAGTCATTATAAAGCAGCGGTAAATATAAATGTGCGTACGTTTAGGCATATTGGTTGGAAGCTAATGTTGCCTCTAAACAACGATATATGTGGAGCAAGTTTAGCTAACGTTAGTTGCTACGATTACGGCTTACATTAACAATTTTGTTGTTGCTGCTTTTAATGTTGTTATTGTTAAATTATTACGAATATGTCTGCATTTTCCCCCGTTTACAACATGCAAAACATATAAATTAAGCATTAATCAGGTGATTTGCAATGTAAGCGGGAGCTCAGTCAGTGAAAATATGTTAATTATTCATAGCAAAATTATTTCGTAGAAAATCAGCGAACCAGCTAAGCAACCGACCAATGAACGGATCAGCCACCACCACACCGTCATCATCATCGCCATCAGACGCAATGCAACTCTGTAGGCTTAAAATAAAATAAAAAGTGTTTTTTTTTTTTGTTTTTTTTTTTTTTTGTTTTTTGAAGCATGTGTACGAGATGTTTAGAGTAGCATTGGTTGCCCGTTAGAGCTTGACAGACAGTCAGTAATTACTAGGCAACTATTAATGAAAATTGAATAGAATGTAGGCTGTGGCAGCGACCACCCATAAAATTGTACAAATATCTTAACGTCAACCAAGAGATAAAGCGAAAAAAAATCAAAAAAAAAAAAAAAGAAGAAAACGGAAAAACAAAAGCAAGAAGAAGTAATTACCAATTATAGAATTACACTGGACACCGTCGTCGAGTGAAGAATGATGGATCTCCATAAAGGCAATCGTATGAATTTAAGTAAAATTTCCAATGCATTGCTAACCATTCGCAAGAAAACAATGTTAAAGATTCTCTCTCTTCCTCTCCCCTTCGTTTTATGCCCATCATCGGAAGATAAAGGGTATGGTCGTTTTGTCAAAACGTTTGCAACGACTAGAAGGCAGCTTCAGATACCCGACAAAGCATATATATTCTTGATCAGCATCAAATTCTGAATCGATTTAGGTATGTTCGTTTGTTGATCTGCCTATCTGTCCGCCTGTCCGTTTGTGTAATGTCTGACCGCAAAAATGACATTATCGGCTTCAAATTCGGCAGAAGCATTGGAAGTTCTTGCGTGCAGGTCTGTTTTGAAAATGGGCCAAACCGATCGAAGAACATGTCTGTAGTACAACGGGAAACTAGGAACACCTCTGTTCTTCGAAAGGAATAAAAAATTGGTTCTTCGCTCATTACTCGTCAACCACGCTAGGTAAATTTGCAAAAATTTGAATGTATATGCGGTGGGTAATGCTGTTATGTCTATATGAAAATGGGAACAATTGACCACGCCTACCCAATATTATAGTACATCAATATTTAATTTTTTTTCAAATTTACAAATTTTTGTTCAGGTACAGATTCGGAATACGCATAACCATATCCGCCTGTTTGTCTGTCCATCTGTTCATCTGCCCAACTATATAGTATTTGTGGCGAACATTCTTCCATTCGCAAATATCAAGATATCGCCCATAAATTTGCAAAAGAGTTTGAAAATGACCCATGCAGGTCAAAGAACACGACTACAACGCCCCCAGAATTGAGACCACCTTTGCCTTCTGTGTCTTTTGCTCTTCAAAAATATGAAGTACGAAAATTTATAGTTTTCCTTTTTTTCAATCTCTTATAGGATGACAGTGTAGATGTGTAAATGATTCGGTCGCAACCGATTATAATTTTCTCACCTGTTTTTCTTTTTTTATTTATTTTTAGTTTTTCTAACACATTATTTGGAGAGGAAATGAATTTTTCTTTTAATTTTGTTCACTTAAGAAATTCTTACCCATAGCTGAAAGAAGCTAACCAACCTACTTATCAAAAGCCTTTGCAGACAAAAAAAACACAAAAAATATGAAAAACAATAAAGAAAAAATTTATGTTCGGCTATGAACGAATTTTTTAAGCCCATCATTTTTATCCTAAAAAAAAAAGCTCAAAATAAAAAAAAAACAAGGATGAAATTATGACGCTTTACAACATTGGATGCGCGTGGCCGATTTTTTCATTGTTGTGCATGTGTGTACAAATTCTTCGTAACCTATTCTGCAGTATTCTACGAATAATGAGAAAAAATAAAATTCTTTTGCTATTGAAAATAAAGTTATTCTCCGTTTATGTGACGCGTTCTTTAAGCGAATTGGTCAATACTAAGCTTCCAGCATTCATTTCATCTTATTTGTTTTGCACGTAAGACGCATTCACACTCAGATACACCGACAGACAAGCCGACATCGGTTCGGAATCTGATACTGATCGAAGATATATGTATTTTCTAAGGATTCTGAAGCTCTCTTCTAGTTCGTGCAAATGTTTTGACAAAATGAATATTCACCTAACTATCGGTGATGGCTATAGAAAGCAAGAAAGTACTTATATTCCACTATTCATGCTTAAAAGAAATATACACACATATATCTTATGATACATTGAAGAGTACATTTTCGTGCGTAACCAACATCTAGCTAATCTGACGTACACGCTGTGGTGTAGATAGAAATTAAATAAAATTTATTTCGCTTTATAACGAATTGGCGAATATCCACGATGAGTGAAGCATGAGTAACCCTAAATTTTTCCATTTCTGTTGTTTATATGATTTCTCCAAAAATTTTTGTAATAGTCCTAGTAGCAGTTAATCAGAACGATATACTTTGTGGGTTTTTTTTTTATTTTTTTATTTATTTTTTTTTTTTTCGCTAACCATCTGATGTCGGTAACAAACGCTATACAACAATGAATATACTGTCTTTCGTTGGTATTAGCGATAAATGCCTTAAAGTGTATCCTTTATACTTAATACCTTAAGTTCAAAGTTAATTAGTTAAACATAATTTATTACATATTTTTGTGACCGTGAGAGAGGGAGAGTGTAAACGATGCAGACAGACATAACAAACGCAGGAATCGGTGCAGGCATAGCACCGATTAACATTGTACGTCATATCTAAACATGTCTTCTTTGTTAATTCTCCTTACATTGTGTCGTATGTCGTTGGATCGCTGGTTGGAGCTGTGAAGAACAAACGCTAGTTTCCTTAGATGAATTGTTTAAATCATCAATTATATATGTGTGTGTATATTTGTTTTCCTTCTTTCCGATTCTGCGAAAGCTAAATACAAAGAAGAGCAAATAAAGTTATGGACAAAAGTGAGAAAGACGAGGAAGCCAATCATTTGCTTGATGCTTTCTTTGGTTAACTTCTTCTTTTCTAAATATTGTTAAAACAGTTTAGTTAATCTATAAGATATATAGTCTATGATATGCATGCAAGTTGCATTATAAGGTAAATAAGCCTTTTTTCAAAATAGCATATTATAGTGACGTCATCTATTGACGGCTGCCCGAATTGGAAACGAACAATCTTCACTAGCGCAATAGCAAAGCGTACAGAAGCCGAGCTATTGCCTTATAACTGATAGTGTGTTTTATTATAATTTAAAATCACTTTTCGCTTAATTTCAAAGTTCATAAGCAAACTTTTATGCAATATATGATATTTTCATAACTGTAAAGTGATCCGTTTTCGTATTATGTTTTTGAGAACATCATCAAGCCTGTATTTTTAAAAGAGACGAATACCAAATTCATAATGGCACTAAGAAAGCAGAGTCCGTCCATATGTCCATCCATCCTTTGAATTTATCGATCTTGCTTTAGGTGAAATACTTAAAATATTTGCTCTTGTCAACAAAACTGGTATTTTCGACTTTTGAAATGTTGCTTAGGCAGTTTACACTAGACGTCTGTTGAACTTAAAGAATCAAAACTAGCACAACACTTTTAATGTCTGCTTACGGTGTGCCGTTGGGTGTGATTGTAAAATTTTACGTATATTCATCCTGTTGTACATTTCCATTATTATTCCTTATGTTTTTGACATACAAGAAAGAATACAACTAAGGTTAGGTATGTCATTATAAGCTAAAAACAAAAAAAAAACACGCATTTTTACTTTACTAAAAAAAATTCATTTCATTTTACCAGACTTGAGATATTCAGTTCTCAGATTCATTTCTAATAATTGACTTGACGGTTGAACGAAAGCCACAGGCTTCGCAATCTGCTATAAATTTGCTATCTTAGTACCTTGGTCGGGTACACCTGTGTCTTAATATAGGACGTCAGCGAATATTTGCTTTCGGAAAATGATGTAACGGTGGAAGATTTCTTTTACGTACTCTTGACAGTACACAAGCATAGTGCACAAGCACTCTTCTTTTTTTTTTTGGATATCTTGACTTCAAAGAAGTTACGTGGAGACTTACAAGCGCGGTTTGCTATTTTTTTAGACTTAACGTGAATTACATAAGTGAACCTAGTGAACCTGGCGCCGTGCTCAATAAAAACTTGTTTCCCACGCAATTCACTAAACCGTATTAGCGTCACGTGAAATCACGAACGTGCTTGCAATGCTCTCGTGTAATCATGGATCCATGGATAAGTTGGAAATCTTACTAATATTGAGATGAAGTAGCCACAGCTTTCTAAGTCTTCTATTTCCACATGAGTTCTTTATATCGCTTGCTTTTTTTTTAAGGCTATATTATGATAGTTTGCCTAATTTCCGGTAATCTTTAAGTTTGTCAATAGTTATTATTATTATTATTATTATTATTATATAAATTTAGCCAGAGAATAAATTCTAAGACTAAAGTCTNACTAGCATCTAAGGCTTTCGGCTTTATTTTTTTTTTTTTTTATTAATATTATTATTATTATTATTATTATTCTTTTTATTAAAAACTCTACCGCACTTGAGATGTGAACCCACGACCATTGAGTTGCTAGTCGAGACTCTTGCCTACTCGGCCACTCAGGCGGATCATTGTCAAAAGTTAATAACGGCATAAGCAGCTGCCTGTTATATATGTTTTTTTATGAAGATTCTTACGATTGCATTATTGTCTCGATGATTGAATCATGAAACGCCACTGAAAAGGCTTAAATGTCCGCAATCATTCCACGCGAATAAAAAAATATGCTACCAAAACCGAATATTACGCCAACATTTTCGAAAACTGAGTGTTTTTTTTTTTTTTTCACAAAAATGGTACGAAATGTATTTCTCTCAAATATACGATTTTCAAGATCGAAGAAATATTGCCATCTATGAGGAATAAAGGGCTCGAATCAACAATCTGACTACAATAGTCTCTGGTGCACTGCTCATCATTACCCAAACCAAAATCGGTCTTTCCTTTCGCAATGCAAACGAAAGCAATTCTAACAATGAAAAATGTGAAAAAAGCATGTTGAAGCCTGATCAAATTACCAACCACCCACTAATATAATTTTAACATATTTTTCATAGTAAGGAAGCGGAGAATGTGTCCTAAAGCACAACTATAGCCAAGCAGTAAACCGAAATGTTTACAAGCGCAGGCGTAAAAATACATTTTTTAGAGCTACAGGAAAAACAACTATAACTACAATAGCAACATTTTACAAATCGTAACTTTGTATTTGGGCGCCTTTTGACACAAAAACTACAACGATTTTACAAGGCGTCACATGTACAAAACATATGTATACGTGACAAGGTTTTTTTTTCTCTGTCTAATTTTGGTTTTGGTTTTCTGTTGTTTATGTAGCCGTTGCAGCAAGAGTTGAGTTTTCTTTTACAGCTTCCAGCTCTACAAAGAATTGAATAAATAATTTCAAAGCAATTATTTAACGTCATTGATAGATAGAGTAACAATTACCAAACACACACATCTAGGCATATATATACACACACACACACACACACATGTTCATAAATATAGATATATATTCACTTAAATACATGTATGGACATATTTTCATGTGCCGTGTTAGCTATTGCCCACAGAGAGGGCATTTCAATCTTTGAAAGGGTTTTCAAGCACGCACACATGCTTACAGCCGAACCATACCAAGCAACTTAAGAGAAGTAAGTTAAAAATATTGCTTTTAAATTAGTGCCACAAAGTAAATTTTTAGAAAGGTAATGAAATGATACAAAACGACTGAACTAATAAGAAAAAAAAAAAAAAAAAAAAAAAAAAAAAACGATAAAAAAAAAATACGAAAGAAAACTAAAACAACCTTAAGGTGGTAGCGCGCGCGCGCGCGCG
>KK502442.1:777327-791173 GCA_000688735.1 Glossina austeni
CTTTGTAATTCAGACAATTTAATCTCCTTTAGTTTTTGTACCTTTGATCACAGTCACCTTCAATAGACAGACTGATATTTGCAACTGTAATTGCCTGGACCCCCTGGTAGGTATTAATCACCCGCAAAAAATTAAATGAACAACGTTTTAAAGTTAAAATTTTGACTGGCAGCCGTCTATTGGTCTGTGTCTGCTCAGTTTGTTTGTCCGTTAAAACTTTAGCTTGCTTGTTGTATGTGCACCACAACAAATGCAATTTGTTGCGGTTTATTATCAAAATAATAAAAATTAATAAAATTAAGTAAAACAAAAACACCAACACCAACACCAACAACAGCATTTGTATTTGATTGAAAACAAAGCGGAGAAAACCTAACAATAGAATCAATAGAACCACTAGAGACACATTGCATATAACTGAAGGTTGTGCATTTAAATTGAAGAGTGTCGGCGGCTTGATTTAAACACGCGTAACAATTCGGAATGTAGTAACCGGGTTAGGACTAGGGCTAAGTGAAAGCAAACTTCTTTACATTTTACTAAAGCTCTTCCAATTGGACTTTTCCGACGTATTTCTACTTTCTACTTTCTTCTTCTTTTTTTTTCTTCTTCTTCTAAATGATTTACTGAGTTGATTAGAAAAGGTTCGTAGTTTTATCCGCTTGATTAATTTCTATTTACTCTCAGGGAAGCCTCTTAGTTACTAATACAAGTTCACATAAGTGGGAAAGCAATCTCTAACACGTCAGGTGGTACTCAACAATAGCATACAATAATAATATTTTCGAAATTTAATGCAAAGTTATGTAAAGAAAAAAATTTCTGCTTTCTTCGCAAGTCCGAGAATGCATCGATGAAGACATCTTGGAGCTAATTAAGAAGTCACACATTTATTTTTCTATATACGCAAACGTTTAATTTATCCGTCAATCTAATCTCGTTTAAAATACAATCTCGCTAACGTCGTCCTTTTTATAGATGCTGACAAAATGCTTCTGCTTTACGCTATAGCCCTATCATTCCAATACAAATCGTTTGGAGACTTGTAAACAGATAATAATCGCTAGCGGCCCGTGCCGGAGAATGTGGTCGGCGAGGCCAACAATACAACGTTGACCTTGAACTCCTAAAATTTTGCATTTATATCTAGGTGTTTGTGACACGGTGCATTTATTCTGCTGTGAGTAGACGAGAGAACACTCATGTGGAAAACAACTTTTCCGTACAAGGTAGTGAATACACCACGTTTCGGTATCTTGAAAATATCAGCTATTTCTTGCAATTAGGGGAAATAATTTTCACAATTTTCGTACATTTTCTGGTGTAACCGGGTCTTTTGGGTGTTCATTGCGTTCGTCGCTATCAGTGCCTGTACGACCACAATAAATAAATCGCCGGCAACTTGCTATCTTCGACGGAGAAGACGATAACGCCTTTCATATTCCAGACCCTGTTTGGAAAATATTTTTTCCCATTAAAAATTTGTGTTTCATAAAAAGACGAAATTTCGATTTTTTGATTGTTTTGAAAAAGAACTAGTGTAACTAAGAAGCTTTTGAGGATCGATACTTTCTCAAAATAATATGGATTTTTATTTAAACACGACATCTATATGTCTGTCCGTATGACTTAGAAGGAATGATCGTTCACTTATAGCCATTTATGCGTTTAGTTATTTGCTTCTTGCTTACCCTCTTCGAGCTAAGCGTCTTTACATATTTTTGCGTTGACTTTACGTCCTACATGGATTTTTACATTGTAGAGAAGAAGAAGGGGCATTATAAAGTCAATGAAATAATAAGGATTTCCAGTAGTTCGAAACTCATTCATTTTGTCTGAAGATAGATTACTAATTTTCCATAGCATGTTCTTTCCAGTTGTAGGATGAGGTAGAAGTACACGACATTCATTAGCACATGAATAATACGCGAAATTTTCGCAGAATTAGGAGTACAGATGTAGCGGGTGGGAGCTGGGGTGTACCTACGATTACTATTTATTTCAAATTCTTTTTGCTGATTTTTGTGTTCAATCCTATTAGGATTTCGAAGACTTATGGTGTCTCACATCTATGGAAGGAAGATGGCGTAGAAGAAGGATTCAATCTGTATTTTTGTCTCACTCACTTACTCACTATTGTTATCATAAATTTTACTACATTTGCCAAATCTACTGAAATGCGATTTCAACTCGGCACAACCGGTGTCATGTTGACGTCACGATCATCCTTGATGAATAAAGGGATCTTGAATGCTTTCACAGAAGAGATTATGTTCTCGCGATCTAAGCGCTTTAATTCATTTGCTGTTTTCTACATTGAATGCCAGATTGCTTTCGATCTCTTTTGCACTTGCTGAGTTTTTAAATTCATTTTGCTTTTTTTTTGTTTTGGTTGCTTAAGTTAAGTTAGCGCATATGTCTTCTATCGGACGTATTAATATGTTAATTCGTATGTGTACGTAGGATAGCACCCGTAGAGCACTTGTCGCTTGTAGATGAAATTTGATATCGAAAATACTACGCGACAATATTTTCAATTCTTCAGTTGCTTTCATTTTATGAAATGACTTTAGCTGAGCAAAACATTTCTTTATTATGGAAACAGCTTTAGTTTTGAAGCAATGAATTAGTTTTACCACGAGAACCTACGGCCTTATCTATCGCATTAAATTCATTTATTGAAATCGGTGAACTTCTATAACAAATTTGACACTAAATGAAAATTACTTGATTGCTACTCCGGTCCCAGAAAGAGAGAGAAAATGTTAGAGCAGCTTGAATGCAAGATGGACAAGGAATTTACTGAATAAACATATATTATATTTTTTTCTTGTAGAGGGATATCGAACAAATGAATATAAAAATTCTCATTTTTTCGCTTATGGAAGTCGTAGTTATTTACATTTTTTTTTTTTTCTCATTTGTAGCGCGTGCCACACGAATTAAATTGATTTTGCCAGTAGGTGGAAAAATATGAAATTAACTCTAGTTTCAGTTATACCCACATTACACAGCATAGTCAAGCGTACGAATGTACACAAGACTGCCGAAAGAACCCACTACTCTGCAGCAATAGCAAAGTTAAATACAAACGGGTATACATTCATTTAGTAATTGTTTTTGATCAATTGCTTCAAAGTTTTTCATACTTTTGGGCCACAATTTCGAATGTTCTTTTTTTTTCGTTTTTACTTGAAAATCAAAGAGAAAAAAAAAAGTTTTAAAATAAATTATTATGATTTTATGTCCATTAGATTAGAATTTAAATTGATTTGCGGTTAATTTCCATCACACAACGCCACCACCGCCAACACGTCAAAGCCAATGTTAGTTACACAACTCCGAATAACTTAAAATTGAAGAAAACGCTCATGCATTATTTAATGGCAATATATATACATGCCTATATAGTGAATAAACCGAATCAGAAAAATATATGTTACTTTTTATTTAATGATAAATCATGCCAAAGATTTATTGGATATCAGACTAACCGACGGAAATTATGTTTCTATGCCGACACAGTTTGCCAATTAAGACTTAAGATATTATATATGTATGTAAAAAAGAGTATATATATATATATATATATATATGTGTAAAAAAGCAAGTATGTTACATATATGAGTAGATTACTTGACCATTCACTCGGTGGGTATTCTCTGCACATATTAGCATGATAATAATTAGAAAGCATTATGTATAGAGGAGAAGGAAGGATATAGTATTTGTGTGTGTTTAACTTAACAGCAGAAACATGTGGATGGACGGAAAAGATCAATGCAGGCGGTTGTGCCAAAGACCAGAAGGTGAGGGCACTGAGCAAGCTGGGTAGTCCCCTTGAGGGATTTCATTGGTGGTGGACTAATCTCTTTTATCCGCAAAAAAAAACTCTTATCTTCTAAGTATACACACGTAAGCACAATATAGCCCATATTATTCTTAGGTTCACGCCCTTATCGCCTTCAACTATACGCGGTCATGCTTCATGCTTCAGATCGGAGCGTGTAGATGCATTACAATCTCAGTTGGAGATGTAGGAGGTGTAAATAGTGCAGATATTGGTTGCAGTTAAGTATTGTGTGTGTACACATTCGTGTAATACATGCGTTTACGTATTACATATTAAGTGCATAACCATTTGATGTGCAATATTATTATTGTTGTTGTTCCTACTGTACAATTCATTCGCCAATTAAAAGTCTAAGTAGTATGAGGCGTAAACAAGTAAACAATGAATGAATGAATGCATACAAAGTAAACCTAAATGCTGGTCGTCCATACTTCCATCAAACAATCAATAAAGCTAACCAGTCAACCAACCAGTCAACCAAACAGCCAACCAAATAGCCACCCAGTTAGCTAGTCACTTGATTATCACTACGGTATTGTTTTAACGGAGTAACCATCACTACAGTGCAATAATCGCTTCGATTGATCTTAACCAACTTTTACTAACTTAAACGTACAAGTGAGTAACTGACGCAAAGACTAACTTTATGTACAAATTAATTGACTGGGCATTGTTGTAAGTATCTAAAATGTGTTTTCAATTTATTATATATACGCAATAGTAGATAAGCAGTTAATTCCCTAAGAGTGGATGGTTAAAATGTTAAAAATAAAATACGCACATACAGGCATACGTTCGAGAGACTCATCAAATAATTGTCTTTTTAACACTTGCATAAAGAACAACATTGTTGCTAAGATGTGAGTAAAAATGAAAGAAGAGAAAACAAGTAAAACATTGTAGTCGGATAAGGCCGACCATTACATAGCCTACGTCATTTTGATTAATAACTTTTTCGATTTATTTTTGTCACAAAATGCTAAAATTTATGCCTGGTTTTCATGTAAAAGCATACTTTCCCTAGAAGTGGGGTTGAAACAATAATCTACCTATTGTGTCTATATATGGCGCCCCTAATTTTATCTTATATTACTATAATGACTGATTTTCGTTATGATTTATTTTAAAGTTCGATTTTTTCGCCATATAAAAGTTTACTTTTTGTAGGACCGGTTACAGTGGATAGGATTAAAAAATAGACCTCATAGGAGAAACGGTTGCAAAAATACCCGTTTCAATCCTATCCGTTTTCAATGACATTCGGCCTTGGGTCGAAATATGTGAGTTGATCTAATTTCAAAAATATGTGGACAGACATTAGAGTAGGTAGATAAACATAGATAGATAGACGGCGGACTTGAATCGATTCAGAAAAAATAAATGAGGGATTTATTTTTAGGTCTTTTTGTGCCTCATGTAGCGTGCCGTGTAAAAAACATTTTATGTTAGCGAAATATACTTAACTGCATATACGGGCCCGTATGCATATTTGCGGTTTAAAGGTTCGACCGAAACCACAATTGTTTTCCTTCCATTACTGCAGGGAAATGCTCTTAGAATTAGTCATAAGTTTTCAATCCATCTGTCCATTCGTTTAGATTACTTAAAATTTGCGAAACGAATTCAGAATGCAAACGCAGTAATAAGTATTTAAAGGAAAAACTTTTCAAAATATTCTCAATACGTATTCTTCCATATTTTAATTGTGTTTACACTACTCTAAGCACTTTCCAAGAATTTTCTTTTTCGCATAAGACAAAAAAAGACAAAGTTCAGAAAGAATGTTAAAGAAATTTGTAAAAATGTATTCGTCAAAATATATTTTATCGCTAGGACTAGAGTCAAGCTATGAAAACCAAAAATAAGTTGAAGGAATGATAAATTTTGAATATATATATATATATATAGATAGAGCCTGTGGGCTGTATGAACAGTTTTGTACTAATCGGTAAAGATGGTTTTTGAAAATAAAAAGAAAAAATTTGAAAGTGTTTTAAAATATTTTTTGATGAATTTCATAATTGGATAATAATAAAGAGATGCGGCTAAATTGTCTCGGTTAAGCCCAGCAATCAAGAATGTAAATATTTTATTATATCTCCAATGGATCTTTTTGTGCAACAAACATTTGACAAATCTTTTAAACCCCCTGCGGTGGGTATAATAAAATTTTACGTTATTTATATAATTGCTTGAGATGGTGTTTGTTTGTTGGTTATTCAAGATTCGTCCGAAGATGGATAGAGCTTTTTTAAATGTTTGTCTTCTTCTTTCTTTTTGCTCGGGTACAGTTTCTTATTGGCAACGCACATATGTGCAACGCACATAATTTCATTGAAGAAAACATTTATTTGTGTGCATACGCGTGAATTAATGTTATAATGTTGCTCTCGCTCTCTATTTCATTTCCTATCATTCTGTCTCATGCGTTCGCTGTCTGTGAAAAATTATTGTCTTGTCGAATATTTATCATATTTAAAAAGCAATAAAATGCATTTTATGTCGACAGCAATAACGACAATTTGGTGTGAAAAAATGCTATATAATACACAACGTTTACAGGAACACGCATACATGCATGCATATATATGTATGTATGTATGTATCTATGTATGTATGTATGTATGTATGTATGTATGTATGTATGTATGTATGTATGCATACGTATATGCAGGCATGCAAACGTATAAATTTCAATTTTCAAATGACACACCAACAAAATAATAAAAAAAAAAAAAAAAAAGACGAAAAAAGCGTAAAAAATAAGTAAAAAAATAAAAATACATTTAAGATGTGTAAGAAGAAAAACAGCTCATAAAAATATTTTTTTACACATTAAAATACTAAAAAATCAAATAATTCATTATAATTGCTAGTACATCGTTTAGTTATATGTACGAGTAGCGTGTTTTTGTTTGTGTGTTAATGATATATTAGCCGAGAAAACATGTCAAATGACAAACCGAAGCAAAGCAAACGGCCACAAACACTATAAGTTTCTCTGTTTTTAATTTCTCAGCAAACCGAATCAAATTGAACTGGACCGGTATGTGTGTGCGCGTGTGTATATATATTATA
Source organism: Glossina austeni (assembly GCA_000688735.1). NCBI lineage: Eukaryota > Metazoa > Arthropoda > Insecta > Diptera > Glossinidae > Glossina > Glossina austeni. Next base: position 784,259 of record KK502442.1, read on the forward strand.
CGTATGCATATGGAAATGCGCATGCGATTCATGTTAATTTATGAAATAAGAGAAAAACCATTTTTTTTTTTTTGTTTTTTGGTTTTTTTGTTTTTCTTTTCATTTTCAGTGCAAAAAGTATTAAAATTTAATTAAACAACATGCATGCATGCCTACATAACGTAATTTATGGTTAACCTGCTATATTTATTGGTTTTTTACTTATTTCTTATTTCAGAATATAAGGATTCATGAATTGTTAGTACACTGAAAACAATTAATGTAATTAAAGAGAGAGAATTTTTTATTTTTCTTTCCTCTTAATTGCCTCGATCACGCAGTTTCGGCAAACCTAAAATGCGCAATAATAGCCCCCTTCGTGCTCTTCTCTCGACAGAGATGTTATTGTACAATTCTCAAGATATCCTGCTTGTAGCATGCAATGACCTTGAAGAAACCCCAGGAACGATTGATTGTCCGCTTTCCCGCTCAAAATACTGCCTATAGGGAGAACGGTTTTCGGAACATCTGCCAAGATAGCTGACTTACAGACCAAATGCAAGCGATAGCTGTCGCTTCAACCAATGAGGAGGACAAACCCATACCTATTATGGGTGCTATTAACCCTGAAGTGAGGTGAAGTGAAGCGAAGTGAAGGAGAGATTAGGTAGGGATCCACATCTCTTTTCTCTGGACAAAGTGAGGTGAATTTAATATTTCAATATTTAATTGCTTCTGAGATTTTGGCGTAGCTGTAGCCACCACGAAACTGCCAAGACTTCATTGTTCGCACGCTCCCAGACGTTCTGCAAACACTGAAACTTGGTTGCAGTCACTCTGCACAGAGAGATTCTGTGAGTAAGGAGGCAGGTTGACATTCTTGGATTATAATGCTTTTGGGGTATTGGTATTAGGCTACTTAGCCACTCTAATATTCCGATTATTCATATATCCAGGATTGCTGTCCAACTTTTCTCCATATTTTACCATTACCAACGTCCAAGGGGACTTTGTACTCCAGCCACGCGACTACTATTCTGCTGCCAATAAGGCGCACTCGGTCCGATGTCAATGTGCATATGTTTAAGCAGGCGATTACATGAAAAGGAAATTTGCAAACAGATGACTTTCGAAAGGTTGACCTTGTTCGGTACTTGACGAGTAAGTGAGTGAAAAATTTTACTTTCGCTAAAAAAAGAAATTTACATTAATTTGTCGCAAATCTAATAAATTTTTTTTTTTTTAAGTTTTCCTTGGCAAACAAGTGTCCAGCTCTTTTTTTGCCGAGTTTATGCGTATGTGTTTTTCTAAACTGTAATCAACAAATACTCATATACGATACTCCTTTCTTAAGTAAAACTGTTTTTTTTTTTTTTTTTTTTCAGTGACAATTAAGAGTGAAATTGCAGTCTACGTTTCACGCGACAATAATTAAGTTCACGTTTACAATGTTGCGAAGAAAAAATAAATTTAATTTTTTTTAAATATATATTTAAAAAAGACTTTCCTAACGAAATCATTGCTTTATTTACTATTACTAGAGGTTAATGACTTAATAATAATAACAATAATAATAGCTTTCGTTGATAAATACACATACACATGATTGTCTACGTGTTTGCATGCAATTATAGCGCAATAACTTATTCAAATTTTTTAAGCAGGAAAGCAAAATTATGTGTATAGAGCCGCTCACACATTATGCCGATATACAAATATGTAGTACGTTTACAGCACTGACATGATGATAATTAAAAATAAATTTGTTCATTGGAAAAATCTCTAACAGCCTAAGGGTTCTTTCAAAACCGGTAGGGAAATAATCGAACGAACGCAATTGAAAAATGCATGAAATGAGAGAAAGCAAATGCGTGTCAACAATAGCACGCATCGTCGCAGACGAATCGGCTCTTTTTTTTTTTTTGTTTTTTTTTCCTTTTTATTATATCCACTACGGAAGTATTATTAAGTTAGCTCGATGTTTGTAACGTATTGAAAAATGTATTAAATAAGATTCGATAAGTTTTGCTAACACGATTTGATTAAAAAATAATTGGAAATTTTCACTTTTTCGAAATATTAATGAGTCTGCATGAAATCTATCCGATCTTTTAGGAAACGAAATTTATGAGATGATAAAAGTAAATACAAATTCATGATGCGCAACTTGTCGACGTTGTAAAGTAAGCCAGCCTCATGCAATTGGCGGTTGGCGGGAAGGTTAACAATAACAGCTCGCGGAAAAAGGGGTTAACATGTAAATGTCATAATTTCAAGGTTAGGTATTGATAACGTGCTTGTGTAAAAGGGTATATCAGCAGAATATTTGCGGAAGCCAAAGTCAGTCGACAAGGTCAGAGTAAGCATTAAAACGTTGTAAATTTAGTTTCCTGTAAATAATTCTTTTGTTGATATAATCGATCTCCTAAGATCTCCTACGAAATAAAGTCTGTGTTGCTGTCTAAAAATCACAATTCTGTGGTATGAACTTAATTTCAGAAAGATTCGGAAAAAGTCATAAAAGCGAAGGGCATTTTATGCAACAATATTAATCTCGTTTCCTCTTTTCCAAAGTTGTTCCCTTTCCGCTTCCATTTCTATTTAATGCGGAGTAGAATTCTTCTTCGCAATTTCGATCTTTCTCTTATTTATTGTTAATAATCAATTTAAGTGAGAAAGGGAACCTGTTCAAATTGTTCTGAACTGGCGGGCTGCCTGACGGGCTGACATGCAAAAGATTTACAAGACACAGCACACGAAATTTGTAACCGATTGTCTCTTGTTCAAACCATTTATCTTAGAGTGAAATAAACTGCAGAGATTGCTTGCCTTAGAGGACAAGGAATTGGAATCTTCGTCCAGATAACCATTTCACTTTATCCACGACTAGCGAAAGTCCCCACAATTTTATCTGCGTAATAACTTCTTCATCATATTATTTCGTATGTCAGAATGTATTACTAAAGTATTTTTCTCTTCGGGTATATTATATATAAGTGAGAGGTTTTAATCGATTCTCTTTTAAACATAGCGATACGACGATATATTTTTATAATTACTGCGGGTTAATTTTTCACTTAAACCCCAATATGTAATATTGCAGTCCGTGTTGTAAATCTCATTGACAATACCATATTAAGGATAAAAATTGTTCTTAACAAGGCCAATGACTCAGAAGACTTAATTCCGCGTCGCCCGACGGTATGCAGTACGCAAAAAGTATCGACGCAATCGAAACTCTCAAGTGCTTGTCTTTAGAGCAGTGCTAGTGCTAGGACTATAGCCACTTAATCACTTAATCACACATTCAACGTCTCTATGGTCGATTTTGCGGGTGGAGGTAGACGTCGACATTTATTTAACGTGGATACATGCCGTAGGCATTGTTTAATTTCAGATTGCCAAATGATCGGTATGATGATAGCTTCCGTAATGTGCTAGACGAAGAAAATTTCTTCTCTTGTGGACAAGGCTCGGCTCAATCTGATATCTCTTTATTTAATGCCCCCGTGAAATTCTTGAAAGAGTCGTTTCCGGCGATTAGGAAATAGATATTCTCCGCAAACATTCTGCAAATCGTGATACTGCGAGTAGCTCACCCCTTTGGTACCCAAAACTTCGGTAAAGATACTCTTGATACTCTCTAGATTATCTATACTTTCTGAAGTGGAAAGCAATTTTCTCCAAAGTTTTTTAATGCCTACGGGCAATGCCGCACGCTTAGTCTAAACTATTACTTCTCCGGTCCTCAGGCCTAGCATGGACTTTGTTCAGATGAGGAACTGACCCGTCCTACTAATTGAGTTTGCCGAAAAACTCACAATCTTCAAGGAAGCTTTTTCGGATACTCTCGATGACTTACCCGTCATCCGGAGTTAATACAGTCATTGCGAAGAAGAAAAATGTAATGTATTTCCTATATAGCGAATACAAGCATTTTGTTAAAGTCTCGATATATTTTGTTCGCCGCAACAAACGGCGAAACATATTTAGTGTGCATCTATCTTCCTTACTAGCAGATAGATGCAGATATAAAGAAGGAAAATGTGCACCCATGGCTCGTTTGCGTTTATCATAAATTTTCTTTTTATTTGCTTACCATAAAATTCAATTTCCTTTCGCATTTAAAAGAAAACTCCAGCGTCTATTTGCATATAAAAGCATTTTCTTAATTACTGTAAGCTTTTAAACATAAAAAATTTTTTTACAGCATAAACGTTTAGTAGTAGGAAGGCAGGCAGATAGGCAGGCAGGTGCACCGTAAATACATATATTTGTGAACATATGTAATCAACACCACCTTGTTTGACTTCTTAATTGCCCGAGATGATTTATATCATGACTTTGATCATTATGCCTCTAACAACATAGAAAACACATAGAAACACATAGAAACATATATAAAAACACATATAAACATATTTATACACGCACGCGTACTTATATACGTACATAAGCATACCGGAAACAAGAGCTGATTGCCAATCATTACAAATCACAATTAGTTCACTTTATTATGCCGTAAACAGTTAAAAACAAATAGTCGCCAACAAGTGCTTTCGAGTAAAAGCTTGCAAAATAAATATATATATATATGTACATATATATATATTGTGCGTATTATATATTATATATAAAAACTTAAAGATTATTAAGTTCTTAAGAATATGTGACATTAGTTCCTTTCCTTTTATAGTCCAGCATCATGTTTTTAATGGATTGAAATCGTGCTTAAATTCCCGTTTACTATAAACTGCGAATTTATAAAAAGATAGCCATCTCACCTCACCTCAAGTGACAGTCGCATGCTGATCACGGATTTATATGCTTTATGCTTTATGCTTCAATGCATATCATCGGGTATTACAAATATATTAATAAAACCAGTTGATCTCCATTTTCTGATGTTTGATATAAAAATTAATGAAACCTATAACAAGTCGGCTTTTATTATATCAGGGTCTCGGGCGAAAAGACGCCTAATCACTTACCGATTATAATCAATGAAATGCGAAAATTTACATTTAGGCAGACAAAATATCTGTGTATAATAATCACTATTGCCGTTAGGATAGCCTTTGCCAACGATGGCAAATCGTAGGCAGCAAAATATATTGTAAATGGTCAGATGTAAGAATATCGAAACTTTCAAATGCCAGATACCAAATATCGAAAGGAGTCACTTTATCCGAACCTGTGAAAGTGGAGGACTTCATAATTCTGTGAAGAAAACATTGAATATACGATAAAAGAGCAAAGAAACAAAACATTTTGCTACTGTTTTCACAGCAAACATTATATAACCTGAAGGTCGTGCACTTATTCAGCATAGCCGTTAAGCAATGCTTAACCTGAGAAAAAAGGAAGCAAGCAGAGCTCAGAGAGACCAAAAAGGAAATCACATAGATTGGGTAACACGCAAACATGATTCCGCAAAGAAATAATTTCATCTACCCTGGATTCAGTACTTAAAGCCTAGAATAAAACGATCAAAACCGAAGCGAAGACAACATGTTCTCCTTTCTCTACGAAAAGTGTATATTTCTTCTTGACAAGCAAAGTGCTATGTGGACCATCAATTTGTATTGGTTTTCTTCCCCTGGGTACAAAATTCTTTCGATAAGGATTTTTATTCGTTTTCTTCGAAACAAAGGCACAAATGCGCCATTGCTCAGCGGCTACATTCGAACAAACAAGTTGTTTAAGTGTAGAGTGAAAATGTCTATGATATTGGTGGTATTGATCGTATATTGACACGCATATGAAAGGTGACCTTTCATCTTCAGATAGTTTTGTATGTCGTCAATCGTACTTGAATAAAAATCCGTTTTTGAATGAAAGAAAATTTTAATAATAAAAAGTCGCAAAATATATCCCTACACTTTTGCCTTAAACTACATGCACACACACACATATAATTGTAATACGTTGCTTTACGACTAGAAATATGTTTACTATCAAATCGTGGGTATCAAAGTTTCTGCTTCTTTTAATTCCCTTTGATTCATGGGCACTGGCCGAGGTGAGGCTTTATATACATCGAAGTTCGTTATTCTTTCGTTCTGTCCCATATCATGCAAAGTGCCTTTAAAAGCGAACTAACACTTGTCTATGATCATGAATAGCGGAAGGTCAAGGAGTTCAGTCGAGTAGGTAAAACTCACAAAGTCAGTGTTCGCATATTCAAATCTCATTGCGGTAGCGTACTTTCCTATCTTTTTCTCTCTCCTCACGTTTCTCTGATCGTGATCACATTACACGTATCAGGCACTTTCCCTGAGTGTTTGTAAAGAAAAAATATTTCAATTCTTTCTTTATTCGAATCTCATTACTCACTACATTCATTTACTTAAGCATTATCGCTCTTATAGATTGTAGATGATTTCAGATGTACCGATGGTCTGTCTGTCTTATTTATATATTGTTTACATAAAAATTTTGGCTACAATTCGTGCTACCATTTAACCCTAACAATTGACTGCGTGGCCACGTAAAACTAATGAAAATAACATTTATGGTTCGTTGCTTAGAGAAGATTGTAATTATGAGGCCCGTTTCTAAAAACCAAAGCCTTGAGCTTTATTCCAAATTGATAGCAATCACAAATTGAAAGCTATAGTTACGATTTCTCAACGAAAAGTACACTTCATGCCTCTCTATATAGCATGAGAGAATCTTAAACATGTTAAAAATGTGCACATATAGCAGCAAAAGAGAAAAATATAAAAAAAAAAATAAAATAAATTTTAAAACAACAATTGTCCTATCACAAACAATTAATGTGAATTACCATAAACATTTGGCACAATCAGCAAATAACCAGCCAACCAAAAGACCAGCCAACCAAACCGCAAATTCAAACCAAAACGAAATGAAATAAACGCAAAAAAAAAAAAAAAAAAAAAAAAAAAAAAAAAAAAAAAAAAAAAAAAAAAA
>KK502442.1:791935-845506 GCA_000688735.1 Glossina austeni
ATATTTCTGTTGTGTCTACGTTTTTTTGGTTTTTTTTTGTGTTTTTTTTTTTTTTTTTTTCATATATATTTTATACAACTTACAAATCTCTATGACTGATCGCATTATAGACGAAAGAAAAAAAAAATTTCTACATGCGTTTGTTTGTCTAACTATCGCTCTTATATGGTATGTTACACATTAAACCAAATTCAAAATCGAAATTCATTTCAATATGAATTTGTACGTCAGCGTTGTGCAGCTGTGTTTAGCAAGGTTGCCCTGGTGGCGGTGACTGCGGCTACGGTCCTCCAAAATCAAGGTATCCGAAAAATGCTCCAATTTCAAACAGACAGTTTCGAATTTATTGAAATTCTTGGCAACAATTGAACCGGATTTTCCCCCCTCAAAACAACAAAAAAAAACACAAAAAAAACACAAAAAAGTAAATAAATAAAAAAACAAAAAAACAAAAAAAAAGAATCAAATAAACAAAATGCCACAAATTATATATCAGTAAATGTTCAAATCAATGTAGAAGTGTGTGCGTGTGTGTCTATGTGAGAGAGCGAGCGCGCATGTGTGTGTGTGTGTGTGTGTGTGTGTGTGTGTAAAATCAAAATTAATTATGCCAACAACTGTAATGGACACAATAAGCTTTTTATTTGTATTTCTTTCCTTTTTTTTTTTTTAAATATTGTTGGGGTATCTTTAGTTCTGCGTTGCATTCGTAGCATCGAATAAAATGAAACAAATTGACTTTATAAGATACTAGGCATAGTATAGCATAGCATAGCATAGATCCTTAGCATACATTGATCCTAAGAATAATGTTAGTTGCAGATTAACAATTGCCGAGTTTATTAATTATAAAATAAAATTAATCATAAAAATGAAATGAATAATGAAAGTTAAATACTAAATCTAAACACTTTTTAGATCGTTTAGCCTATGCGAACACAATTGCGTTTCGTAATTGCGAAAGAATGCAAGCTCGGACTTCTAACCTCGCATACGTTACAGAAGTTGCATATCTTACACTGAACAGAATTCGCTTGTGGCCGTATCCTTTCACATTTACCGATTACTTGGTTGGGTTATTGCTTTTTAATAAATCCAATTAGAAATCAAAGAAAATATTTCCCATTGTAAATATTCGATTGCATTACTATCGTGTGAGATGGCAGTAAACATTAAAACAGTAACTCTGCTTACATAAATGTGAGCAAATATTTTATATCTTACGGTACACATCTATGTGAATGTAACAATTCCTATAACATAAGAACATAGGCCTGTCCATAGAGATTCGATTCGTAAAATTTCACGCAATATTTTAAGTAAATATTTTTCCATGTAAATTTAACCTATAAAAACCTATATATATATATATATATATATATATATATGTGTGTTAAATGATTTTTAATTTTAATTACTGATAAGATAAAGATCGAAGTTAGGTAATTTGAAATCGTGATCACTGCTCATCAAAAAAAAAGAAAAAAAGATGAAGATGCGGATTCGCTTGCATTTCTGTCAAAAGTAAAAAAAGCTGACATGCGGCTCATATAATTGAGTTTGGGTAATTATGACAATCAGACAGACAATGCATAATAATGATATTAAAGACAAACTTGGGTTCCTGTTTGTTGTTAAAGTCATTGGTCGTAGAAGCAGGCCATGTAATGATACCGAAAAATACCGAAGAATATGCTTTATGCGTGGAACGGGACGTATTGCGTCGAATGGATGACAGAAAGCTTTATCGTCCGGAATCCAAGTTATTGACGACACACATTTCCGGGAAAAAATTGTTGCTATGAAGCAATCGAACACAAATTAATAGAACGGGATCAGTTGGATATAATGTTTGATCGTCGTCGAAAAGCTTGAGCGCATGACGCAAAAGTACACTTACAAAGTCACTAAAAATGATGGGTATTATATAATGGTCTGGAGTGGTCTCATATATTTTACAAAATACAATCACATATAATTCATGCCACGCCCTTCCCGACGCATTTAAGTCAAGTATGCATGACAGGATAGACGCAAACTCTTGGTAAATGATTCGTTTTTGCAAGAAATTGTTGCGGTTTTTCAATGGTCAACACCAAGTACTCATCTTAGGCCCATTGAAAATCTACTCTTGGGGGAAAGTGTTAACACCTTTCGATATTTTGTAACGTTTGCCGGAAGCATATGTCGCAAATATTAATCAGTAATTGACAATTTGAGAAACACACATACTATTGAAAATGTAAGCTATAAAGACATAAAAAAAAAGTTCATTCTTAACTGCTATTACTGTTTACTTATTAGTTAATATTACTTAATATTGTTGAGAATTTTTGTTATTATTTCAAAAACTTTTCATAGTTTATCGTCAAGATGATCGATCGATTCAGAGTTAAGTAAGCCTCTTATAAAAATTGTGTCTCTAACAAGAATTTTCTTACTTGTTCTACTCTAATACTTCAAACAATCTATGAAACTGGAAAATGAGTGTAAAACACTTTTTGATCACCAACCAGCGTAAGGAAAACTACTTAAAAATGATCATCGAACCAAATAGCTTAAGAGAGTTCCCTATACTCTCAATTTTCTTCTACATTGCTAGGAATTGATAACTCACAGATCTAAGGATTTTGGTTGTTTACACGCATTGTTAAATACTTAAGAAAAGGAAAAAAAGAAGAAAATGATATTTAGGAAAACAATGGCCGCTGCAACGAGTTAGCATTGTTTGAAATGAAAAAAAAAAATCACTTTTTATACGATGGGTATCAAACGATTCGACCCAAATCAATTATAACTTCATTCTTGTTGCTTTGGTTTTTATTCTCTCTCTTTTCGAAGTTTATGCCAAATTTAGTAATTTTTCTAGTTTAAGTTGTCAGTTGGGGCAATTGGTTACTTATTTGGCAACAACGTTACTGTTATTATTATTATTGTTATTATGATCATTGTCGCTGTTCACATTGTTACTCTTGTTGTTGTTGTTGTTGTTGTTGTTTTTGTTGTTGTTGCCATTGTTGTCAATACCATAATTCTAAATTTATATAAACATACTTAAATACATACAGATATACGTACTGTATGTACATACGTTTGTGTGGTTTATGATTTCCTTTGGTTGGTTCACATAACAGTCTATTTACTAGTCAAACATTGTCTCTGGTTTTTTTTTTTGTTTGTTTTTTTTTTTTCTTGCGCTTTGTCTCTTTTACCGTGTGTTGGCTTTATGTTGCACCTGGCTTTTTACAGAGAGACCTCAAGACGACTACAAGACATGTCGCGACAGGTCAGTTTGGTTATAACGAACTCTATATAAAATTGTGCGCCGGTGTAACATTAACTTACACAACATACCGTCTACCTACTGTTTTTTTTACGTATTTTTTTTTTTATTTTTTTTATTTGTTTTTATATAACAATAATAAATAATTGTTGCTGTTGTTGTTCGTTTATATTTTCTCAGCGCAAAATATTAAAACACTTAACAAAATACAACAAATGTATGTATGTACGTAGGTTTTGTTGTTTGCTGCTGTTTGTTGTTGCTGCTGCACAATTTCGGGAGCTCCATAAAGTACAAGTGTTTGCACATGCATCACTGACAGCTTTTGCCTTAACTGTAGTCATGTGTGCTATTGTTGCTGTTATTGTTTATTGTTTATAGCGTTTTCCCCCTTTTATTTCTTTGCTTTTTGGCAATTGCTGTTGTTTTGCAGTGATTTAAGTTTTCAGTTGTTCAAATAATCACGAGTTCAGTCAAAAGGTTGCAAATTATGCCAGAAAAAATCGAAACCATTTGTAAAAAGCTTGTTAAAATATTTGAAATTTTTATTCATTCTACAAATAATAATAATAACAACAACAAAAATAACAACACCAACTGCAATAGCAACAGCAACATCACTTGTTTTTCCTTTTTACTTATTTTTTATATTAAATTAACTAACAAATAAAACATCGAAGAAGGATGTGGCAAACATGATCTTAAAGATGTTTATCTCGTTCAAAAAAGATTACGATCATAAACATATGTTTAAACGAATGTGTGTGTGTGTGTGTGTGCAAAACTATACTACAGTAGATTTGTTAGCGTACGTAGTAAAGTAAGTGTAGGCCACTAACTCTGAACATCGAATTTATCACATATTTGGTGTTTCTATATACACCACCACAGTATGCGAGTATATTCACATCATCAAAACGTTTGCAATATTAATGATTCGGACCAGATTAAGCCATGATCATTTGTAGGTGTGCGTAGTGTGGTGTCTGCAGTGGAAATTCCCATGATCGCAAAAATTTATATTAATCGGCTTGAAACATTAGATGTTCTTGTACGCAGGTTGACATCGATAAAAATTAACCAAAATCAACCAAATGGCACGCGTACATTACAACTTAAAGTGTGAGGATAGCGCAGGTTTTCAAAGACAAAAAAAAAAAAGAAAAAAAATAGATAAATAAAAATATTTTTTACTCCTCATCATACAATAACTAAAATACGTTCCAGCGACGATCCTAGAGTATTTACGCAAAAGAGCCGAAGAAATCGGCTAACAGATAATTGAAATTTCATTTTTTTGCTTTGCTTGTTTTGAGATAAAGTTGATGGGTAACAAAAATTCAGCCAAAGCTGAACATAATTTTCTTAGCAGTTTTTATTTATTTATTTATTTATTTACTTTTTTTTGTTTTGAGTTTTATTATTGTGTTGATAGTGTATAAGTCAAAAGTTTAACAACATTTTTTTCCTTGCAACTGCTAAACATATTTTGCGTTAATCGAATGTATGGGAAAATCTTAATTATAGTTAGAGTTTGGGGAAAAAACTGCTTTGCTTTGAAGTTTTTTTGGGGAAAAATTTATCCCCCTCTCGCGCTATGCGGTAAATATATTCTCTTTGTCCGAAAATATGCTTTAAAATTTTATTTTGTTTTGTCCGAGAATATGATATACATTTTTGATTTATTTCTTGATTTACAGCATTGATCATAAGCATTCCTTAATAACATTTTCTTAGTTAATAAGTACGACAAATACTTGTTTAATAACTTGGAACAAAATGGAAATGTGCAGAAGTAACAATGGTGGCGAAAACAAATAAACTAGCAAATGCTGAAAGCTTGTACAGATCACTTAGTTGATTAGTCAAATTCCATAAAATATTCAATAGATTGCAGTGAGTGATGCATCACTCAATCAATTCGAGCTGTGACATATAGATGTTGATTTTATTGACGGATTCATACGATTTTTATATAGTATTAACTTTCAATTGAAATCGCCCGAAATTTCATTATATTCTAACCGTTACGTTGCTTTGGAGTCGCTAGCTCTACCATTTTCGAAACAATGAAAAAATCTCAATTTCGTGTGTTAATAAAAACCATTGCTTTGTAATGGAGAAAAAAAGTTGAAGGAACATTGGCTTGACGTGTGTGTTATTTGGGTAGTGTTTGGGCAGTGTTTGGTGTTAAACGCTCTGCTCGCCCGAATTCGCCAGTTGGTACAGAAAACATAAGCAAAGTAAAGTTGCGAGAGATAACTAACATCCAAATGATATTAGAAGGCAGTAGTGTATGTACAATTGTGCATTAGCTCTCATCCATGAGGAAGTTCTGTTCAAAGTGGGTATCACAGGGGTTCACTTTTAAAATCACCACGTGTCGATAGGATATGTGACATTGGATAAAACATGGATTCATTACTGCAGTCCGGAGCCAAAGCGGAAATTGGCCGAATTGACAGCAACCGGCGAAAGCCACGCATAGCCATCATAAGGGCAAAAAATGGCTGGAAAGCTTATGATATATTTTATGGAATACCCCTGGCATTATATCCATCGATACCATGTCTTTCCTACTTCAATCCTATTTACAAAGAAGACATTTCACCGAAAATGAAATGTTTGTGGTATAGAAAATTACAACTGAAGCACTCTAGACAATTGTATTAAGCCCAATAGTCTGTACAATACTCGATTCAGATTTTATGATTGTTGAAATTAGTTTAACTGTAACATATGCAGTTATGGCGCAGCACGTTTATTTTCATCCAGCCATAGCAATCATGCATGCAGCATTGACCCACAAACTCATATCATATATATGTTTATGACATGCATGATGCGTCCTACAATGTAAGGATTCTTATCTTTCACTTATTTTGAATGGCAACAACAACATCGCCTACAAAAAAAAAATTGTGTAAAATATTTCTGTTGACATATTGATCAAAGACTAAGATGGTGAAAACATATGCGGGAAACGTTCTTGACTAATTCATCGAGAATGGCTGCGTAGCTCTAAAGAATAAAATGAATTTTATAAAAAAGTATCCTTCAATCCTTTTGAATGCCATAACTTCAATGGCAAAGAATAGCAAGTAAGTTAAATGTTGGAATACAACAAAAATATCAATCTAAGTCTTTTCGTACTGTTGTTAACAATCTTTCGTTCGTCCGCGATTTGATCTTGAAATTCCATATATGAAAAGCCACAATTAACGCTTGTTTACAAAATATACGCAATACACTTATTAAGCATATAGCAAATGTTTTAGTAATACCGACGAATTAGACAAATTCCATAAAGTAGGATAATTGAAAAGGACATTCATTAAATTATTTTCATCCAATGCCACTTCTCAGTTTATGTATTGCATATTTCATTTATTTAGATGTTGCATTACTTCAATTGGAGGACGATAACCTCTCTCATATATACAAAACGTTGTCGTAACATTTACTTATTATCTTTATTCGAGAGATTGTCGGCTGACCAGTAAATACCCGGTAGCACTTCTCTTAATACAGTTGTTATTCATAACGACTTATATTTTTGCATATAATGATTTTTGAAAATGAGGCATAACTTGGGAAGTAGTCGAAAAAATAGTCGGAGTCAAATCATTTTCAATGGCTTTTATCCTTGAATCAAAATAAGTCGGTGCATCAAATCTCATTAAAATATTTCAAAAATTACGATTTTTAGCGTTAGCATAGGAACACAAGGACAGACATTCGACGGATAGATGTGATCTATAATAAGTCTAGCATAATAAGACGCAGGTCTATTTAATTTCCCTTCGGGTGTTACAAGTTTAATATACCCTATACCCCATGCCACGACTGCTGCAGAGTATGAAAAGGTCGAAAAAAATCGTAAAAATCTAATTTAATAAAAAAAATCTAATTTTAATAATAATTTACATAATAATTTAATTCTACAATTCGTGCTTTACTTTTGAAGATACTTAATCGCTTTGGCCGATTTCTGCCGAAGCACATTAAACTTTATTGCAGGTACAAGGTTAGCATGTTTAAGTTCAGTTTTTCACTGAAATAATAAAATCGCAATGATTCGATAAGAAATTTGAATACCTTCGGAAAAAGTCGAATAACTGCGAATCGTCTTATAAAAGAGAGAATGAATGCCTGCTATGTGCAAGATATTTCCGGAACTTAATTTACACCGCTTGTATTGTAATTACAACAGCTCTTCGTGCATATCTGATTGCCTGGGTAAGTTGTGGGTGGATCTTCAGCACCTTTGATGAATTTCTCTTTAATGCTTTCAATTGATTGAAAAATGTGTTCCTCGAAGGGCTAAATTAAGTTGTGAAAATCGAAAGAAATTAAGTGGAGTAATAGCAGGTGAGCTTAGCGACAACACTGATGAAACTGCTGGGCAAAGTTGAATTCTTTTCAGATCAATAATGTGGCGCAGAGTAGCAGTGAAAATGTTATAAACTTAAGCTTAAAAGATATGTTAGTCCCTGTTAGTCCCACATTAAGTTCTCGTCAGAGCTGCTCGTGATAAATTGGTCTTGGATATCTTAACTCGTCTTATCCACTTGCTTATCTTATTCTTTATATCTTTTTCTTCTATCGTTATTTAAACCAAGTGACGTTTTAACCATTCCACCTTCTTTCACTTATTCAATTCCTCACCATCTCGTCCTAATTCGTGATATTGTTAAAGCTTAATGTCAAAGAGGTAGTAGTGTAGTGAAATTAGAAACAAAACTACATAAATTTAAACATATTTATGTTTTATGTCATTTTTCTTTTTTATATAATTTTTTTCTCATTAAAAAAATAACACGTGCACTCTTATAATTCTTGTATATGGTGCCAAATATAATTACCATATTTTATGATCACTTGTCAATGGCTTAAATCAGCTTTAACAAGTTTCTAACCATAAAGACGGAGAACGCGAAACGCATAGCATAATATATAATATATATGCATATATATATATATATATATATCTTTTTCTTTTCAAAAATATTTTCTTGTAATCATTAACGAGAGAATATAACCAGCGTGTGCATTGTACATGTCAAATATTGAAATTACTTTGCATTTGATTTACAAATGAACAAAAATGCAAAGAAAAATAATAATAATAATAATAATAATAATAATAATAATAATATAAGTAAAGAAAAATGGAAATCACACAACATGGTGTTTGTTGGTTGGCTGATTGTCTGCTTAGTAGCCGGTCGATTGGTTATGTCGCTGTTACTTGGCTGTTTGACCCCCCGTTTTGTCAGAAGATGGAAGATATTGATGGGATGTAACTAAGCAACTGGTTAAATTAAAGTCAGAGAAAAATTGAGTTACACTCTACGGCGCGACTTTGTTCGCAAGAAGAAAGGAAAGGAAACAATCGACCCAACTTCAGTTGGTACAACTTAATACTGCCGGGCTGCTTAACAACCAGTGTACACAGTATAGTATAAGAGCAGTTTTTATAAAATCGAATAACCGGATAAGAGCATAATATTAATTTGCAAAACGGTTCCACTGTAAGGAGGGAAGCTATTGTAAGGGGGCTTTATGAAATATGACTAGAAGCTTCTTCTTTTTTTTTTTTTTTGTTTTCTACATCAACCCTCTGATTCTGTGAGGTCGCTTGGTCATGGCTTAGCTTTTTCTATTCATGATAGCCGCGTTTCACTTTTATACGAAATGCATAGATCGATAAATCTCGCTTCACCCAGTGAAAAGTTTATGTCGAGCTTCTTCGGCAGATTTTTTAAGCAGGCTTCTTATCGTTTAGACTGTCTGGAAAGTACAAAGTCTGAGCTGACGCATGTTTTCTTTTCCTTTTTTTTCTTTTCTGTTCTTTTATTTTCTTTTCTGTTCTTTTATTTTCTTTTCTTTTCTTTTCTTCCAGGTATCGCGAATGTCAGCAGACCCAAAAGCAAAAAAGCAATAGACTGTCTGGAAGGTACAAAGTCTGAGCTGACGCATGTTTTCTTTTCCTTTTTTTTCTTTTCTGTTCTTTTATTTTCTTTTATTTTCTTTCAGGTATCGCGAATGTCAGCAGACCCAAAAGCAATCTTTTGCTTCGGGAGGATGAGCAGCGTTTTTTTATACGATGTTGTGCGTAATCGGACAACATCGATTTACACCTTTACAGCCGCCAATTTATTTATTACCGTAATAGAGATTTCGAATTTTTCGTAGAATATGGCGAAAAAAATCTACTATGTGAAAGAGATTTTTTCTTTGAAAAGCTTGGCCCGGCTCACATAAAACGCTGTGTGGAAATTTAGCCAAATTTGAATTTTAATCCTCTCAAGCAAACAAATCTAAAGTTTTTCTTTTCGCTGGGGTTCGATTGATGCGGCTTCTAGGTGCCGATAGGGTTGCAACATTTCATTGATTTATTTTAAGTTTTATGAGCACATTTGTTTCAACTACTTTTGACATTTCACTGTGTCGCAAGTACTAACTTCAACGATGCAGTAGATTTACTAATTTTTTTTATTTAAATCCGATTGAATTCGTTGCAGTAACTAAACGTAAAATGGCGCTAGTACGTTAGCCGTTGTAATCATCAAATTGAACAAACATTTCCCGGTAAGACAAAGACTGACACGACGTAAGCAAAACGTTGCGATTACGCTCGACAATGTTTTTCACAATCTAAATTTAACGTTCACATGCTCGTTGTAAGTTGGTTTAGCGATTTCGATGCCTTGCGCATATTTGCGAACAGTTTGTAGTGTCGGGAGAAATTCGAAGAACTGAAAGTCTATGATGTTTTTATCAACATTATTGACCTTAAGAAGATTATGTAATGCACTTAATAGTAAGTCTAATAAAATCTTAAGGGGTGCTATCGATTGACCTGTAAAAACATGGTAACGATTTTCGGACCTAATCTTTACTAGTCTACGTATTAATTTTATCTCATAATTCGTAAGACTTGAAGACCCTTAACAACAAGAAATAGAAAGGTGTTAACAATCGGGTTTTCTGATTCCAAGTTTTGTTTCTCGATATAACTATAATTAGCAAAATCAAAGTATTATGCCAAGACCTCAGTCTAGTCTTAGGATGAAGAAATTATATCAGTTTGACATTGTAAAGAAAATAGAAATTAGGGAACCTTATCTCACCTAAATGGAAAACTTCTTAGCCTTCTTGGAACTTTGAAGTTATTCGTAAAGTAATAGAAGAGAATAGCAGAGAATTCATTCTGTTTCATATTTAGCAAACCTTTCAGGGCTAAGGCTAGGCCCCCATTAAATGATTACAGGGAAACCTTTTCAGACTTGATTTTTGTTGCGTTTTGTTATCTAAGTCGACGGGCTATACTTCAATGCTTTACTCGTCACTCATTTCGCTCAGTGTAAGCACTTTTCTTTAAAAGAAAACCTAACATCTTCTTGAAGTCACTTTTTAAAAATAAATAAATGCAATCGTTTTCACGAAATAACTAAACATAAGTCGTTGCTAAACTTATGAGTATTAAATTTTATTTTTGTTTTTTGTGTTTTTTGTGTTTTTTTTTTTGGTTTTATTTATCCCAGATCTTTATTGGAATTATTGTAAAACGTAGAATGATTTTAAAAAATTAGCTCAGACAGACAATTTAAAAATTGTACAAAAAAACATAAAAGATATTTTCACCTGTATTTTTTTTTTTTTTTTTTTTTTTTGCCTTAATTTGAGAGGAATTTCTTTTGTATATTGCATTGAATATATTTGATTGGATTATTGTTGTACACATTTATTGTGAGTGAGTGCTTCAAGGCAAGAAAACACCTAATTCAAGTGTATAAAATATTTTGTACCGATTCATAGTGTACGCAGGCGCATAATAATGGATATTCAGTCGACATGTGCCTACTTGTTGTATAGTCTTCCGGCCAAGAAAACAAGCAGGCGGCTAGCCAGCCAAGTCGGTCAAGGCAGGGGGGCAGGAGGGCAAGAGGGCTGAAAGGCAGGAAGGCAGGCAGGCAGGCAAGCAAGCAGGCAGGCATAGCATGCATATGAGCATGAGCATGGTTATGTGTATGAATGCGTAAAGCACACTTCATTTGGTATGACATCTATTAACGTTCGAATTATTTGCGTGTGCGGGGCAAGACAATTCCGTGCTGGCAGAAAACGTTTAATTTTGCATTTTTGTACCAAACCATGCGCAAGTCTATCTATAACTGAAGTTAATGTTTAGTCGGACTGAATAAGTATTTATTTCTATACTATAGAGTGCTGTTTAAAACTGCAAGAGTCAACGGCGCGTCAACACGGTTGCAATGCGGTAATTTGTCAGTTGGCTTTAGGCTGAGGATGACTTTTTCCAAAGTTAACGGTCTCGCTGCATATTGAAATATTTATATTTTGTAGCAGTCTGCAAAAAAAGAAAATAAAAATAAAAAAAATAAAAAAAAAAAATAAAAAAAAAATGAAAAAACCAATAATAACGAGCAATACAGTATCGACATTATCGGTATTGGTTGTTGCTGCTGCCGTTGCTGTGTGCTGCTGCCGCCTCCATTCTAGCCGTTTGTTATTTACTCTTTGCCTCGTTTTTGCATTTACGCTTGTTAAATGTCAGGCATGCTGCTATTTATTATGCATTTGGCACTCGCAAATACGTGTTGACTATCTGTGAAACTAGCACCTGAAGCCGATTTGGAAAAAATGTGTTCGTTCGATCACTAACAGCCAACTAACAATAACACAGCAACAGTAAGGCTAGCTATTACTCTTTAGTGGCCAACCAAAATAAGAAAGCATTACAAACAGTAAAACCGTTTTAACAATTTTAACCATCCAAGCGTTTTAAGTGCAAAAGAAAAAAAAAAAAAAAAAAGAAAAAAAATAGTTATGCGGTTGACTTTTTTTTTTTCTTTTCATATCAACTACTCTACAGTAAAAATATAGAGTACACGATGAATTTCGATATCGAGAAATTGAGCGCATTAGAAATTTCTCAGAGTTCGCTTTTGTTTGCAAGTCCTTTCGTCGACCTTATTTTCGACGTGTCCTTTGCTTACATAGTTTTGCTTTACTCGTTAAATTGATTTGTTTTCTTTGCCACAGTCTTCCCATTTAGGGTTCCGGCAAGTCGTTTTTATCCTCCTTGCATATCTCTCTAGGTGAATACGTGTTTCTTGCTCTTGTTGCCGTTTTTTTTTTTTTTTTTTTTTTTTTTTTTATTTTTCTTTTTTTTTTGTTGTTGTTGCTGCTGTTTTTTCATTTTCTGTTACTGGCAAATAAAAATAATCGAGTCAATTAGCAGATTGAATTACACATTTAATTTGAATTACCATTTGTTACAATGTGGCTGGGTTTGGTGGCTGGCTAACAGATTGTAAATGGTGTAGTTGTGTAAATATGTCGCCAGACAAGACATTTGTAGAACAAATAACGGCACGAAGGGTATTTAGGATATGCTAATGAATCTTATATATGACCTTTTTTAACAAATGTCGCTTTTCCTGCGTTTTTCAGGGAAATGTTAACTTTTTACATCGAATAGTTAACGGTTACATACATATATGCGCAACACATATCCGCTACGCTTTCATTTCGCGCACTCTTTCGGCTCGTATCGATGCCCAGTTACATATAGTGGAGTGCTCTAAGGCTTGAATAATGTTTGCCTTTTTGTTTTCTTGGCATTTCGTAAACGGTCCAAAAATGTCGATTAAGCATAGAGGAGGACGCTCCTCGTTCAATAGCATTTCTAAAAAACTCTTGCAAGAAAATACATGTGCATGGTCCGAGTATATGCCATTAAGCTGCTATGCGCATATCTGCTGTCAAGACGGACAAACACGAGTATATTGATATAATGGGAATTGTGTGTCGACAGAAGACCTCGAGCTGAGTGATTGTCACTTTATCGCCTAAATCCTCAATAATATCAATAAGCAAAGCGAAGTAAGTCTCTTAAGAGTCATTTCCAATTTTTATCCCGTGCTCCCTCCAATACATTAGGTCCAAATTATTCATGTAATGGAATTGTATCTATAAAGATAGTATGTTCAGTGGACAGCTCATAGGGAAGCTGTTATCGCTTATAGGGGATTTCTCATCACGTTTTAGGGCGAATTGCAATATTTGGATGCGAATGACAAGCAGTTATAGCGGGCGACAGTCGTTAGCCTTAAAGCATCTGTCAATAATTCCCGCGACTAAGAACTAAGTGAGAAAAGTTTTATTCATCGTCATGGTCTTCTTCAAGTCTGATAAAATCAGTGCAATATTTCTCTATATCTATACCATTAAAAATATACTTCACTTCCCCTGCTAACTTTTTTCTAACTTTCAACAACTTATGATTTACTAGGCATTTGTTCCAACGCGGTACTTATTCGAAAGATAGCCTTTTATTTCTCAAATTTTTGTGCAAATTACTGACCATATTTTTTTACGTTCTGATCTGTTTAGAATATCAGTTTACTCTTGAAACTTTTTAGTTATATAGAAAAACTTTCAAATTTTCGTCAAATTTTCCTGCTATGGTGCAACGAATTCTTTTCGACATCCATCTCGTTGAACGTCATCGGTATCAATACAATCGCGTTTAAAATCGGCAGAAGAGTTGACATTAAAAATTTCAAACACGATACTTCTTCTTCTAATGCCATACCACCTCTGCACTATTGACATACAAACAAGTGATCGAACTGTTATAAAAGTCGTGGCAGACCTCGTTCGTAGATGGGCGATTTTATAAATAATCATATGCCGTTTATATTAAAGATGGCATCTACATGTATATCAGTCTTGGCAGTTATTGAATGATGTTTTAGTTAGTGGCGGATTATGTGCCACGACAAAAAAAAAAAACAGAAGGAAATTATCTGCAGGAAGCGCTTGCCTGTTTCGGTTTAATTCGAAAGGAGATGCTTTCACATCGTGATGAATAATAAAAAATACCTCTGCTTCGATAGTCCGAGGTGCAGAAAACAAGATGCAACGCACTCTACATCAAGCTTTCTCTATTGTTTTTGGTAGGATCGACTGGGTATGGCTTGTAGACTGCTCCTGTTTAACGATAATGTGCCGGGGAGCATTGCCAACATCAATCGATGAAAATATATTTGTTTTTCTTTGTTTTTAATCCTTTTTCAATTTGTAATCTTTTGTTTTCTTTCCTTCCTTTCGCGATAGTAAAAGTAGAAAAAATTAGAGGATATGTGCAACGGAATACATGATCGCGGTATGGAACTAAAGAAAAAAAGATTATTTAACTGCCCGTGATGTCAAAGGCAGATCTTTGCAAAAGAACGATGCCAGTGGCCATGCTTGCGTATCAAAGATTTGTGCTCATCTTTCATGTATAGCTGCAATAAGCAAAAAACTATATCTCGTTACGCCTTACACTTTAGGTGAAAATTTTCTTTCCGATTTAATTTAATATATACGACTTCAGTCTTAGAATTTATTCTCCGCCTAAGCTACTAATAATAATAAATATTTGCAAGTTTTTATAATCTGCAAGGCTTGTCCTACAAACTTATATTAAAATCGGGTCGGTGTATACAAAAGCCAAAAGAAATTGGGATAGACTCACTTTTTATTATATTGATCGAATCAGAATGTGATTCTGGATCGAGCTTGCCTGCCCGTTTGTCCGTCTTGTTTTCTTGTGTTCAACCTACAGGTTACAATTTTCGAGATATTCCCATGAAATTTCACAAACCGACATGTTTTGGCTCAAGGACGAAAGCTATTGAAAATTTCCGGGTTGATTTATAAATAAGATCATTCTAAATAATTAAAAGTCGAAATGTATATCATATTTTCGGACAAATACTTTAAAAAGAAGAAATTTTATTTTTTCATTTTTTTCATTTATTTATTTATATTGCGAACCAGATGTGTCAGAGGTATATAAATTTTGTTATTAGACATGAAGCATCCAAGAGCAGAAATTTCAAATTCTACAAAATTAAAACTTATCTGCCGTTCTTTTTTTTTTTAAATCTTCAATATCGCAAAAACTGATATGATCGAGATGTGAGAGTGTGTATTTTTTTTCTGTTTGTTTGCCTTACCTTAAAAGAAGAAGTACATAAATAAACCTAATCGCCCTATTAACTAATGGCTATGGTTAGTGAAACAAAAAAGAAAAGATTATTGATCGTATCTTTCAATCAAGAGAAAATGTAATTCAGGACATTATTCCGGTTAAGTATTCACGTATAGAACAAATTAAAATGTAATTACGATAATCTAAGTCACAATTACGAAAATATGTATGTATTGATGAAAAGTAATAGAAGTTAAATTCTATTTAAGAGTGACAGTTAAAGAATCAGTTGATTAGTAAGACTTCAGTTAAAATTAATATACTGCAAGCAATCCTAAATGTAACATAATCCCCGATCTAACCAGTTGATGGTAGAGAAATGTCCGATTCAGCGACTAAGATGCGATCGCATTTAAGAAAAACGATTGTGTCTCTTAAAATCTGACAAGAATCGTGAAAACGTGTTTGTATCAAACTTTCGCTGATAAATTATTTTTTTGAAGTTTTTGTATTTAAAGCTGGAAAAAGTGGAAAAAAATTATTGGAAATCATTTTTTATATTCATAGAGAAACTAGATATTAGCATTAATCAAAATATTTATCTCGAGACATGTACTTGCATATGCAAGAGTTATACATGTATCCTTCACGTACATATGTACATATTCTTGTGTAACACCTGGTATTTGCTTTGGTTTGTTTTTTTATTTTATTTTTTTTATTGTATTTTTCTTTTTTTCTCCAGCTTTGGGTCTGTCTCTTATCTTAAGAGGTGATTGAAAATTATGTGACATATAAAGTCAGTTTCCAGACATAATTATGCGCTGCGATTAATTTTACAAACAGCATCAACAAAATTAACATAAATTCAATCAAAGCAACGACATTGCAACCAGCAGAAAACAGCAATAGCAATAGCAACAACAAAATATAACGATATAAAGAAAACAAAAAAATAGTAGAAGTAGTGGTAGTAGTAATAGTAATAGTAGTAGTAGTAGTAGTAGTAGTAGTAGTAGTAGTAGTAGTAGTAGTAGTAGTTGCCGCTGATATATGTCTGCAAGTGAATGCTGATATTCTATACGTTGGGTCGCGCGCGCTAACTATCTCCCTTTATCTTTCTTTCTCTTATATGCCTGACGTGCATTTAATGCAAATGCTATGCTGTATAAGCTATGCAGTACTTGGCAATTGAAGGCTGTCAGGCTGACAAGCAGCAAAGCAAGTAAACTAAACAACTAAGCCGGTGATTGAATGATTCGTTATGTTGGTGCGCGTGCGTGTTTTTTTCCTTTTTTTTTTTTTGTTTTTTTTTTTGTTTTTGCATATGCACGTATGTTTGTAAGTTTAAGAGCTTGTTTGTGCATTTGAACCATTTTGCATGAATGAAGCAGGCGCCCACGCCGTTAATTTTTATGGCTCAAAGACAGCAACTTCTGAAAGAGTTGTGTAAAAAAAGAAAAAAAAAAAAAGAAAATAAAAAACGAAAAACTTTATAAATAAATAAAAATATAAAATAACTAAAAGAAAGATAAAATTGAAACAACAAACGACAATTTCCAACCACAAAATTGAACGGGGCGCAATATACATATTGGCGTGGTGTTGTCATGCACAAATCAAATCAATTTTTGTGGGGAGACCCGTTGTCGTCGTCATCGTTGTCTTGTGTACTTGGGCTATTAAATTGTTTTGTTCAACCTTTACATATCAACACTATATATATATATATATATATATATATATACATGTGTGTGTTAGAATATAAACGCCCTCGAATTTGTGTAAATTTTTTTGTTTTTTTGCATCTCAACATACTGTTGTGTGCGAGCAATATTTTCTGCCGTAAAAATCCCTCAAGAGCAGTTGGCAGCTGCTTTTGACAATTTCTGCCCCCATATATAAATGCATTTATTATTTTGCTATTGTTGTTGTACACTTTAGCGTTGTAAGCGGAAATTGCGGAGTCGACAGATTCAATTTTTTAGGATATAGGAAAATTTCAAAGTTCAAGGTCACCATCTTCGCCGACAGTTAATCAAAAAGATTTTTATTATCCTTTTGCCGTACAACCGTACAACCGATCACTCATTTGTAATCTAATTTGGCAGTTAATTTGCTGAAGAGATTTTCAAGATTTCGAAAAACATAAACATCGTGAAACCAATTTATAGCCGATTGGCTGAAACCTGACTTTCGTCAGGTGATCTACGATCCTTCCAACTGCAGTCTCTGTCAAAGATAGACTTTTTGATTGCATTTTTTTGGCTAATTATTTAGTTTAAAGCATTTTATAATTTAATTGGATCCTCCTAAATATTAAATAATATCTTATGGCATCTTTGGTTGCGAAACGAAACTCCTTAACCATAAATTTAGAGCAAGCCTGCGGAAAATAGTTCAACATCTAGTCTCACTTTCCTTATTTTATAGAATCGTCTACGGCATTTTTGATTGCAATGACCGTAAATGGCTTGCATTGTGGACTCCACTCCGCTGTCGGTTGATGCGTAATCTTTATTAAGTTCAAATCCTGTGAATTCATAAAATATTTTGTAGAATATACGTTTGCAGTAAATGTGATTGCAAAGGTTGGTAAACTCGAACTTGTTGTTCCGCGCAGCTCCGTTTTGTCCTAAGCTCCATTCGTTATCTGATATGTTTTTGCTGTTGCTTTGTGTTGCTTGAATATTGAATGTTGATCTATAATATTTCTAATTGCCAGATAATGGAAAAGTTACTCGTTGTAAAGCCGGATTTTTGAATTTTCTTATTATCTGAAAAAAAAAAAAAAAAAGAAGAAAATCAGGACTATTTTTTGTCAGAAATTATGTGACGATTCCATGACGTGACCTGTCAATCTTAACGTAAAACTGACTAACTAACTAACTAACTAACCAAACAATTGCGGCTTTGCGGTTGACTGAGCAATAGCGTGTCCAAGTGAGTGAATGAATGTCACTGCGGTTATCTTGAGCTGTTTGTGTCGCACTGTTATTGCCACGATTGTAATCCATCGAAAATCATCAGTAGTAACAACAAGCGCGCGCAACTAGAATTTTACAAGCGCGGCTGTGCCCCAAAGTCAAAGACGTCTAATTTATGACTGACATTAATGTTTAAGAGAGACAGAGAACCACTACGGCAACAGTAATAACGAAAACAATAACAGCAACAACATTAACAACAATAAGTAATGGCAACAACAACAATAACAACAGTAGCAGCAAAAACAATTCAATTATATAAATATGTACGTACGGATGGATATGCACGCGTCTGCATATTATTTCACTTATATGTTATGTACATGACTCACTGGTATTTGAAGGGTATCAACTTATGCCGTTTCACTACATAAACACTATTAAATTTTTATCTTATCCAGAAATTAAACAATCTCTAGCCTACTCTTGCCTAGAAAATGTGCTTCTGTAGCTGTCTGTTTGCCGCTACGGTTTTTTGCTATTATTATTATTGTTGTTGCTATTGTTGTTGTTATTGTCATTGCTATTGCTAGTGTTGTCAATCGTTTATCACTCGTTAAGTGGAAGTTTATTCTAATAAGCCCGAAATGAGCGACACATTTGGTAAAAGAGTTATCGTTTAGTGCGTCTTAAGTGCAATCAAGTGATTTCGCCACACAAAGGAATTTATTGTGAAGACTTTCTCATAAAATTGATAATGCTTGCTGCGACAGGTCATGTATTGTTCGCAGATTTATTGAACACATCCTCGTCGTCGAACAGGTGGTACACATAGAAATGATCATTAAATCTTCGAGTTAAACTTTTTATCTCGCGGAATTATTTCATACTTATATCAAAAGGTGTGTTATAGTTTCATTCATTTTTTCTTTTAGTTATTTTTTGAAATTTGCTTTTGTTTTTCACCACCAGATACTTTTGGTGGCATAAAGTCACAAAAGTCTTGTATTAGTTTGGTATACAAGATTAAAAGTCACGATAATGATAAATAGCGATTTAGTTTTGTTTTTCGGTTTTTCGTTTTTTCGTTTTTTTTTTTTTTTTGTTCGTTGCTCTTTTTTTCTGGTCTCATTCATTCAGGAATTTCACAAGAAAAGAAACCAAAAACAAAAATAAATATAAATACACATTAAGTCCATGTGGAAAAACAATGTGAATGTGGAAGCACAAGAAAACAAAAAAAAGAAAAGATTGAAAAAATTCAGTAAAACTGTAGTCTACTGAACAGATGTAAAACGTGTCATTTATTTAACCGTTCGTGAAATAACAATAGTTCAAACATGATCCGCCAAACAGACATAGGAAAAAAGAAACAAAAACGAAAAGGAATAAAACTATTGAAAGTTCAAACGAATTTGGCGGTAACGATCCACTTGAAGATTGGGCGGCAAAGACATTTTGCCATACCACAGGTATGTCTTTTGTTACCAAATTTTTCTACTCCCTCACCTTCTTTCACTTAAGCACCTTTAGAAGCTTATGCATCTTCGACTTCCCTGTCACTTACTGCCTGCTCGAGTCACATAATTGAAAACTGCTCACATTCATTATATGTTAGGATCTTTGCATTGAACTCTTCATACACGTTCAACTTGTCTTATGCTGCCTCTGGCGATTAAAAAGAATTTCTTTTCATTGTCTATAAATTCTATGGGCATGGTTTAGAGAATCAAAAAAAAAAAAAAAAAAAAAATTTCAACAATAAAGGGAACCTTGAAAAGCAGCTTTTCAAGCTTTGAAAACGATAATAACTTTTCCTGTCTGAATCCAATCAGCATTTATAGGTCAATTTCTCTAGTACGCAACCAGATAAACTAACAGTTGACATCGGGAGTGGATTCAAGGAAAGCGACTTCAAATGTAAGCTTGCACCCGTTAATAACTTGAAGTCTATTACAGAAAAGTTTTTGTAGAGTATCTGTTCAGCTATGCACCAGAGCTACTCGACATCAGCCCCGCATATGAAGATTAAGCAAAAACATTTTTTCCAATCTTTAAGTTGTTAACGATACAAGAATCATGGAAATTCATGATGACCTTACCATCTACCATTTACTAAAGCTGTTATTAGCAAAATTTAGTTGCGCCATCGATATCTATTTTCTTTTCCTTTTTAGCCTTACAGAGGTTACAACTGGTCTCTCAGTGCATCTCGTTCTTAGTAAATCGATTGTTCCGCGACTTGGTTGATATCTAGCTTTGCCTTTTTCGAATCCCACGTCGAAGAGATGAATTGCTTCTTGGGATGATGATGAATTCGGGTTACCGCAAAAACGTGTCCGTTACTTCTTGAATTTTCAATAGGTTGCAGATACTGGTGCAGATTTTACTTGTCATCGAAGTTATTATTAACATTGTTGAGAGACCATAACCGCTGGAAATAAACCAATAAGGCGTCTTAGGACGGTGGGACGTTGTTAACTTCGGTATAAGGTATACAACAATATATGATCCAAATGAATAGTGAAATTGTGGGCATAAAGTTATACGCTTATAAAAGCGTGTTTTTTCTTTCTCGTCCCAAATATTCAGAAATGATATCTAAACGATTCTATATAAGGAATTTTTCATTTGACGTTAATTTTTTTGCATATGGAATTCTTCAAGGTTTAGTCTTGAAATGTAGCTAAAACATGTCTCGCTGTTGAAATCGTAGTTGTGTGACCCAAGCATGACTCAAGGGTGAAAGGCAAATCGAAAAGTTAAATGAAATTCTATTATACTACAAGAAGCGAGCGTATCCGTATTTTAACATTTTTGTAAATTTTTAACTTTAGATAGAAAGATGCGATATATAGGACGACAGAGGCAGTAAGCAGGTCTTACATAAACGAAAAGAGACTTTGAGAAGAAAGAAAGAATTTCAAAAGCATTTTGAAGTCAGTCGATGACTGTACAAAACTTGGTTGAGTAATTTGATTGAAGTTTCGCAAAAATTCGAGAAAGTAACCCATAACATTGGATTCATGGGCTACGATTACTTTCGATTAAAATTTCCTAATTCTTAATTGAAAAATGGGGAAACAGGTTGATTGCTAAAGTAAGAATTCAAAGACAATGAGAAAATTTTATATTTGCGGAGAGAACGTGAAGAGATTGTGGAAACTAACGAGCATATTGAGGATGAGGTGACAAATAGTTCTATAAAAAACAAACTCGAAGTGTTAGAGAAGTGGAAAAACAAATATTTATTTGTTTGCTTATCAAGTCTGGGCAATTCTTGATATATTGTCAATATACCTAAAAATTGTGAATAAAAAAATTTTTTTACATAACGTGATGTGTAATTTTTGATGGCTTACTCGGTAAAGGCAAACGACTCTTCCCGAATGATCACACGTCCACTCGACTGCGGCCACTCCCAGCTTTTTATCTTTCCTCGCTTCGTTTCTGATCGTCATCGTCTTACACGAATACTGCACAAAAAAGAGAGAAAACACAAAACAGGATGCTGATCCTGTCCGCTCTCCAAGCAAGTAATATGGGCAAGTAATAAAAGTATGGTTTGACCTTTACATCCGTAGCGAGTTTATCATTTGAGAATAAATGCACATACACATACATCACATCACTTTTCATTTTGCCATTTCCTTAGCTTCAGTTGTTTTTTTTTTGCTCTCATTATGTTTTTGCTTATCCTCGCACACATGCGTAGATATATACCTGAATATCTAGTGATTAATGATTTCCATCAAAATTTGAAATGTTTTCGCTTATATATCATTTGTTTTTTTTTTTTTGTTTTTTTCTGTGCTTGAAATTGATATCTTCGTGAGTGCCATGTAGATAACCTCTCGCGTTTCGTTGTGTTGTAGATCTTTCTTATTTTAAGTAATAAAATCAATTTTATTTACATACAGCACACAAAACAATTTTCTTTTTTGCATCACTAATGGTTAAATAATTTTCAGTATATGTGCTTTTTAACACTTAATGATTTGTTTTAACATGCAATTTACAGCAACGGCAACAGCCAGCCAAATTATAAGCAAGCGTTCGGCTAAACGGCTGACTGAATGGCTAAAACTGTATATGCCCGCCAGCAACTTGCCTGACTAAGTTAAAGTTGAATGCTTGACTGCTGGAGGTGTGAATAGTGGTTCAAAAAATCAAAAACAACAAAAAATGCAAATTATTTTGGGCTTAAATGGAATAACATACATACGTACGTACGTACGTACGTCATTTGCATCAGAAAAACATATTGATGTTGCATGTGCTATATGGGTAGTTGAGTATGTATACTTGGCTAACGAATAATTGGACTTTTCTTGCCTTGTTTAGGTCTCTCGCCATTTGTTTTCTTTTCACAAGTTTTTACTTGTTCTTCGTCTTGCCGATGATGTCAACCAAAAAGCAATCGATTCAATAGATGATTACCACAAACGTTTCAATAATACCTGTGTTTGCTACCGCACTTGCCGTGTTGTCCCGTGATGGGTTTTGTGTTATTTTAGTTGCTCTTAAATGCAATTTAAAAAATGCATAAATTAACACCAATCAACGCTATGTTATTCAATAAAAATTGCCGCTACTGTGCACAAAGCTTGATGATGTCGCACACATCATTACTATCGTTGCTATTTTGCCAGCTTTAGCTTAATATTAGCAGATAACAAATAAACAAACAAACAGTACTTGAGAGTAAGTCAAGCTACTTTATGGTTATAGCCGATGCCATATGACAGTCACTTCAACAACACCAAATTTATGTGGATACAAAATTTAAGTTTCTAACTGTTGTAGTTGCTGCGGCTGCTTATTAAGTTCGTATATTTGTTTGTTTGTTTGTTTGTTTGTTCCTTTTCGTTTATTTTGGTTAAAATTTTATTTAATTCCGTAAACACATCAGATATATACAGCGTTTGTTCGCGTTTATCATACATGGCCCGCTCTGTGTGTGTTGATTTAACACCTCATACCAAATGTCATTGGGTTGTCAAAGTGAGAATTTATTCACCATATTTGCTCAGTGATCTCTGTTATGATGAAAAGATAAATTCAATAGCACCAACATACAACAATACAATAAAGTTGTAAGTTAACGAGCATATATACATATAAACGAGCACGAGTAAATGTAAACATACACACACACACACATATATATATATATGTATATAGTATACATACTCTCAAACATATACACAGAGATAGAGAAAGAAAGAAAGAAAGAGAGAGAGATAGAGAGAGAGAGAGAGAGAGAGAGAGAGACAGGCGCGCAGTCACAAACCCACACATAGATAAATTCAATTTATTTTGATTGAATTTAATTCTTTCATGTTGTTAGTGTTTGTTATTATTATTATTGTTAGCAGTTATTGTTGGTGTTGTTATTTTAATGTACTTTCCGCATTTGGTAAATATCAACCATATCACAATTGACAGTTGTGTGTGCTTGCAACTCGATGCCTGTCACAAAACTAAGCATTACATTCGATCAAGTACACGATTATCCCTCGCATGGGTGCGCGACCGCTCGCGCCCTCACTACTATACAGATAAGTACATTAACTACGAAATACACTGAAATACTTTTATTTCGAACGCATATTTCTAATTTGTCCTATTTTGTTGAAATCGCTTAAAACTAACATAATGTTAATGGATATATGTATGCGTGCGTGAGTATATGCTTGCGATACAGTTCAATTTTATATTGTATTGTGTATTTATGTGTGTGCTTGTGTGCTTGTGTGCTTGTGTGCGCGCGCGTGCGTGCGTGCGTTTGTGTATTCGACTTTACTCTGTTTAGTTTGCTGTCCAAACTGTCACTGTCATCGTTCGGTGATATTTGTGTGATCGCAACATACGGTATAAGTTCAATTGACAAGTGTGTTTGTCATACTAACTGGCAAACTACAAAACGAATTTACTTTGCTGTTAGTTTATACTAAACGCAACAATCTCATGTTATATGCTTTATTATCATAAGTTCTGATATTAGTTTTTTTTTTTGCACACACTATATATGGGGAAGTCATCCGCATTATAGGTTACATTCATATATAAAATAAATTTCTTTATAAAATTTTATTACCAGACTTATCGATCTTCCAGACGGATGACGTTCACTGTAGAAAATTTAAAAATATTTCATTTTGCATAATGCTACCTAAAAGTGTATGTAGTACGAAATCTATCCACAATTGTCAAAACAAAAAAAAAAAAAAAAAAAAAAACAAAGAAATTATCTCATGCAGTACACTTATGCCAATAATCGATACAATCTTTCCAATCACCTTTTAGACTTCGCAACATACGATCTTCAACTTGTTGAAGGAATTTTTTTTGCAAATCTTTTAGAACATCCTCTTAAAAAAGAAAATTCAACTTTAGGAAGTTAGGAAGAAGGAAGAAGTCAATCAGTCAGTCTTTGATTAGAAGTTCTTGCAAAATGATTGAGAAAGTTGTGCGGTCACATCGGGTTTCATATTCAAAATATCCTTCAGTATGTTAGGTGCAGGGTTAAAACATATATTAGGCCTTTCTCTCTGTTCTAGTTCTCTGCTTCAAAGTTTTAAATGCAATGCTTTGTCGAATGGCTGCTAGAAAACGTTGGAATCTTTCTTTTGAGTCCGAGAGTAAACATCAACGAACCGCATGGGTCTTTCAAGATAAATCAAAGGCCAATACCTTCTCTATTCTCGAAGATATTCGATATGTTGCACCGTTGGCTTTAGACAATCGCATACTGTTCATACAGCTATTGGTTTTGCTTAGAAGTCTTCAAAGACTTAATGACAGACTACGCTCTACAGCGAATCATACTCTACTAACAAATATATCAATTCGCAATATTGAAATTTTCAACGCTCGAACAGATGTCGATCTGTCAATCAATCAATTTATTTCACTGCCATATGTCGGAGAAAAAAAGATATGAACACTGAAGAAGACGTTTTATTTATTCAACCGCTATTTTTTGAAATTATCCGATTCGAAATTGTAAAAATGCTATAGTATTATAGACGACTTCGGCTAGCGAAGAAATCAATGAGCATCTTTCGAAAACCACTAATTTATCGGTTAATATCAAACGCTGCCAACACCGCAAACAATTTAAGCAATTCGAACTCCTCGGTAGTCAAAAAACGACCAAAGTATCGAGAAAGGTCGCACAAGGTCTTTGCTTGTTTGATTGACGTTTGGCGACAAAACTGAATAATTTTTACTGGCTATCCATACATTGTCCGCAACCTAGGAAAAAGGAAGCATACGATTCTTTCTGTTTAGAATAAATTGTCTATGAGCGTCACAGTTATCATGAACACGACATTATAGCGCATCACTATGAGTAAATTTAGAGGAGTCAAGAACTTTTGCGTCCACGCATTTTGTTGTGTCTTATGTTTAATTTTGAAAGCACTTTCTGTTTTCATTATGTTTCCACTTACTTTTGCTATTTTCCCGGACGAACGAGGAAAATGAATACAGTTTACTAGAAAAGATTATCACAAAAACAAATACACAGCACAGTGTTTCCCACTTTGCTAGAAAGGATTATGACAAAAACAAATACACAGCACAGTGTTTCCCACTTTGCTAGAAAAGATTATGACAAAAACAAATACACAGCACAGTGTTTCCCACGGGCAAGGAGTTCGAGCTGCTTTGTAAAGCAGTTTTGCTAAGAATATATTAAATACACAACGAACGGACGTACGCATTGCGCTTTGTTAGCATGTCTTTCGAAATCTGCTCCTCAATATTTAACTGATCCCTAGTGTTTTACTCTACTCTTATTTAGAAAGCACACAAATTCGAAATTCTGTTCATAATTTGGTCGCTTTTTCATTGTTACCGGCAACAGAAAGATTTCATGACGGAGAAACGAAACATCCTTTGGTCGAATTCATGAGTCAATTTATGTTTGGCGTTTTCGTAAGCAAAATGCATTCACTAAAATTGCTCTGCATCGACACAATACTATAAAATATAGTCATAATCGGAAATATTTGAAGAATAAAGAGGCCTGCGGCTAAAATCTTATTTTATCGTTTCTTGATGCTTACATCATCGCCCAAATCTACTGCACACAACTAATCTCACTCTTAGTGGAGCATCTGCATTCAATCTTAAGGTTAACATGGACAAAATTGCCACATGTGCTTTTTCGTGAGTTCGCGATAGCACGCGGGTTCAATAAATCGTTAACTATCACCAACACCACCACCACCACCACCACCATCACGAATTCCTAAAGTTCTTCTCATATTAGAAGCTACAGTACCCCCGGAGTAGCGAAACAAGGCCATGGAGGCCATATTTTCTTCCTTCAGTTCCAACCTAATGCTAATCACCTCCGCGATTTTGGTGTAACTACCGCCACCGCAGTGTCTTCCGTGGAGGAAAAACCTTAATGGGTCCCTGGCTCTCGTAATACCTCTCAATGAATATGACAAGCGAAGACCTTTAGACAGCGTCGAGCTACTTCACGTTAGGATTTTTCATACATGGCGGATCCTAAATTGTCTCTATATTTTCCCGTAGATTTCTACTCTTCGTGGAGAAAGCCTACAACAAAGTAGTCGCGGGGTGGACCTCGCCATACTAGAAAAGAAAGCTATTCGAAGAAGAATAAATTACTACTGAGACATCTTTTGACTTCTCTACGGGGAACATTTCCCGGTGCCGGGAATGTGGACATAAAGTGTTTATGAGAATCTACGATCACATAGCCTCACATTTGCCATCGCCGGTCACAGTGTGAAAGAAAATATTCCTCTCCTAATATCTTCGTAAAGGTAAGTTGCAGTCCGAAAAGTACCGCTTGCAGTATTGCGCCGGATATGTATTTTCATTAGAAGATTTCTTTAAATTAAAGTTTCTCGCCTTCCTCTTATAAGTCTTTATCACCGTCAGATCGCGTGAAATTGTTGGTTTTTAAAATATTGTAAGCGCCCTTTGTTCTTCAACTCGAGTAGTCATCTTCTGTTGGTGCGAATAAAAAACGATGCACAAAAGATTGCTTCGGCTTTAATCGCGTTCTTTACATTTTTGTTGGAATGGAGCTTATTTTCTGTGCAGAGCTTCGTAATCTTTATATAACTTTATAGTGAGACACTACCCATAAATGGAACGGACGGAGGACGGAGGAAATCGTCCGTTATAAAAATTGTAAAAAATAAAAGTTGAAAAGTTATTGCTTCGAATTAACTTTTGCTTGCAACTCATTTATTACCTTCACAGTTTAATATGGTTTCTGCTCTGTGAAGCTAATCGAATTACTCCCGTATGTAAAATATATTAAGCCAATGCGTGCTGCAAAAGCATATTCGACTCACATTAAGAGATTACTTTGTTAATTGGATAACTAAAACTAAAAGTGGTTATTAGTTACAATTTTGCTTTAGAAACGTGTATAACTGCTAAGGAATCGAGAGGTCGAGAGGTCGAGACTCGATACCACTGTTTGTGTCCTCCCTAACGCGAATACATAGTTTGTGGTTATTGATAAAGTGTGCAGTTAGTTCCCTAGCATTTCGAATGAAACGTGTTTTGATGATAAAATTGCTGTTTGCCGAGCAAAACATATCGAAATTACAAATCGTTTTCAGTATTTTTCTTTGAAATTTTTATTGTGCATTTCAGTTACTACTAGAACTAATACGAATCATTTGACGTTTCATTCTCGAAACAGGAGCCATTAGCTCGACAATATTGTTAACAATATTCTAGAAATTTTCAACGCATGCGTGTTGTCTCGTTCGGAAAAGGAAAAACATTTTTTTAAGACGCATTCGAAGACGTCATGTTAATCAAACACCTACTCAAAGATAATACAAACGGAAGTAGCATCGTCGAAAATAGGTATCATTCCCATGAAATGTAAAAAAAAAAAAAACAAAAGCTAAAGGAAGATTGAAGAAAAGGAAAAAACCGAACTGTTTTCAAAAGTGAGTTTTTATGTTTCGTTTTTTCCTTCTGTATATACATTTTTTTTTTTTTTCAATTTTAATCACAATGAGTTAAGGCGCGATCGTGTAACATCTTGATGACATTTATGGTTATAATAACAACTGCCCCAACAGAAGCAGAAAAGCAAAAACAAAATAGAAAACTACGGTAAAATAGAGTAAAATTGAATGGTTAAATATCGATACATGATACGAGCAATAACAACTATGACATCAGCAACAACATGGGATAGTATGTAACAACGGCAGCTGTTGATAGCACTTTAAGCACTTGTCCATGTAAACAAGTGATGGCAAATATTATGCGCTTTTTTGTTGTTGTTATGTTGTTGTTATTGTCAATAAAAGAAAATTATTAAATGAGTTGAAGATCAATTGATCGTTTGATCAAATCATTGATCGGTGAGTGGATTTTAATGAATTACCCAGAAATGCGTGTTTGGCATTTGAAGTGACACTTGTGGAAATTGTTGATCAATTTTCTTAACTTAACATGCACCAAAAAAAACAAAAACAAAAAAAAAATAAATAAATAAATAAATAAAACTAAATAAAAAAGAATAATAATAATAATAATAATAAAACATAAAAAAAAAAAAACAAAAATGAAAGGAAGAAAGAAGGAAAATTATTGATGCTCTTGCTACACGATGTCCACACTCAATTACTTAGAATGTTAACAACAACATTATTGTAATTAGCTTTGCTTTTACTTCAAATCGGCAAAGTGAATTTAGTTCTTTCAGTTTATATGATTTGTAATTCAATCCCAGAACAGGATACTCGGCAGAATTGTTTCTCGCGCTATTTAAAAAAGAATCATTTTATCGAATGATTGTCGTGCTAGCACTTTCTTATATTTCGTTTGTTTTCTCCTTCGTCTGTATGTAAGTATATAAGTATATCTGTATGTATTTATTTCGTATATTTATACATACATATATATGAGATATACCCGAAATATATTGGTATGTGTTAGCTGTTGTTGTAGTTGTTGTTGGTGTCTTTCGATTTATGTAAAATGTTTGAAATGAGTTTTTAAAAGCATTTTTCAAACACTTTGTCACTTTTGCATGCAAGCCATCTGTTATTGTATGCGGTGCGTTGTCCTGTGTTGTATTGTGTACGCCGGTATGATGGTGATTGCATGTAACGCATAGACTAAAACACACAATCTTACATATTAAACAATTTACACACATTCACTTGTGATTGATTGTCGACGATTTGAATGAGCGGACAGACAGACAGGCGGTTAGTTAGTTAGTTATATACACGTAGACATTTATGCTTTGCATTCAGACACCGATTTTAAGTTGAAAGCTTTTTCAATACATTTTTTATGCTTATTATTATTGTTGTTGTTGTTGTTGTTGTTGTTCTTGTTATGGCTTTTGTTGTTGTTCCTGATTTTAGTTGTAGCTTTATTTATTTATTTATTATATTTTCTTTTTTTTTTTTCTTGCAAACTTTTTTTTG
The DNA here is from genome assembly GCA_000688735.1 of Glossina austeni. Taxonomy (NCBI): domain Eukaryota; kingdom Metazoa; phylum Arthropoda; class Insecta; order Diptera; family Glossinidae; genus Glossina; species Glossina austeni. The sequence continues at coordinate 821,615 of KK502442.1, forward strand.
TTTTTGAAAAATGATTCAAGTTTTTATGTTATTTGTTGCCTCCAATTTGCAACTAAACGTGTGACTACTATTCATTCAGTTCACTACGATTTGACTGTTGTTGCTGCTGTTGCCGTTATTACAGCACCTTGTCCAAGTGAATAGCTACATAATACATCTACACATACTAATGCCTATATATGCAATTGAACACATGTATATACGAATATGTGTTATATGTTGCGTGCACCAAATTCTTTCATAAAAGAGTTGTACGACGGTAACGATTCGAGTTTGTGTATAAGTGTGTGTATTTTGTGTGTAAATTGATAAATGTTTTGATATTTAGATACATTTTACAATTCACTTGCTGTGTTTATTTTTATGTCTACATATTAGAAAAGTTTAACAATTTTTTAAGCGAAAGAAGTAACAAAAAAAAAAAAATACTAAAATTATAAAAAAGATAAATAAACACTTGAATGGTTGCTGATTATTAGTCCGATTTGTAAATCAACGTTTCGTCATTATTTAGTTGTCAACGGCAAACAGGTGTTTTACGTTGTATTCACATTTACCATGTGATCCGAGTAACGGTGACATAAAAATACTTTCAATGAATCATAGGTCAACAAGCTGATGTACTCGCAATGCGATGCCTGTTGTTCAATTGCAAATGTCTTTTTTTTATTTTTCGCTTTTTTCCTCAACGTTCGGTATCTGACGTCAAAGTAATTGCAGGTTAAACACTTTTATATTTGCCTAAGGCTGTTAATAATGCGCGAACGTTTTTCTTTTTTCACTCTTTTTAACTCAAGTCATGATATCCGCAGACTTTGACTGATGTTTTCAACCAATCCGCTTTTAATGGAAATTTTCGTAAAAATATTTCCATTTAAAAGAAAATTATGAAAAATATTTTGCAATTAGATGAAAATTAATATAAAGTTATTGTAGAAAAGGAATTTATTAGAAAGCCGTTCGAAAAGTTGTGCTCCGTTGGGCATCACCTTCAAACAAGTGAAGAAAAAAATGCCAAAATTGTTTGTTAATCTTCCGATTGCAAGAAACTCTTACTTATAGATCCTGATAAATATTAATTCTACGCTTTTGATGAATTATTGGTAAAATTCTTGACCGCAATATGTCAAAACTTATTCTTTCTGTTTACGACTTTAATTGGGGAGCGTGAGCTGCGCGAACACGTGGATAACGATACAAAATATCTTGTTAAGGAAGGATTTGCGATACATTTTTATTTTTTTCCCGAAATTTTCAACAGTCTTAGGAGAACTCTTTACTTTTACTTTGCGTATTATTCAAGCATTAGTGACTGCTATCTGTTGTACGGAACTTCTCTACATGGTACAGTTAAGTATTTGTATAAAAATCATTTCTTTACCTTCTCGTAAATCACAGTGCTTTCAGTCTTTTGAGTGTGGATGCTTCCTCGGGGAATTGACGAAGAATATGCATATGCTTTGCAGGATGCTGTCTGATAGTATAAACTGATCTATTAAGAAATATGGAAATCGGAAATGTTATATATTACTTTGATGATAATAAATAGAACACTCCGTGACTCTGGCTCTAATATTTGTGGAATTCAGTACATATTGTGCTTTGTTCTAATCAACTTTTACTGAAACCTATGAATGAGTTAACTTTGTGTGAATTAAATCCAATCACTCGAAAGCCAACATATTTTTTAAATTACAGTCATGAATGGAGTAGAACGTAGGAAACGCGAATGTAGAAAATCGAAAAAATAATAATTTGCCTTTGCTTTACTTAGGGTAAGTGATAAACCATTACGAATGCATTGCTCAGTTAGCTCAGCCCATAAGTTGGATACGAGATTATTGTCATCAGATGTGAGAGTGAAGGTGATATAGACATTTTCATATCGGACGAAAAGCATTTGCAGAGAGATCGTCATATATGTACATATATATAAGCATGGACTATGAAACGACTATGTTATGGAATTTTTAACGCGACATGAATTTCGCCAAAGATTCTGTGTGTTCTGTAACATGTTTTCAAAGAAATCCAAAAAAGTTTATGAGACATTTTGTCAAATAGTTCTTCAAAGTTGGTATCAATTGCATCGCTTTGCTTATTGGCGGCGAGCGCCCGAGACATATTACATGTAAGCTTGAGCAAATTAGTGAAAACAGATATAGCTTTAGAAAGGCCATTTTGACATGACGATGACATCGGCTTTCTCTCAGCCGAAAATCTTACTATCTCTGAGTGACTCAAATAGTTTGAACAGCATACACTTAGTCTAACAATTCCTCTCCAATTACTGGCATTACTTTTAAAATTATTTTTATTCCCTACACCATTTGTGCTGCAAGGGTGCACTAGGAATGGCTTGACGCCTTCCCATGTGTGTTTTATGATCAAATTGTAAGTCGCAAGTTTTGAAATATTTTGAAGAAACTTGAAACACCGACACGTTCTCGCCCAAGGACGAACTATTGAAAATGTTTCGGATCGGACCTCTTTTTCCATCACTTTCCATATAGCGCTTTGCTTTGAAAAGTCACTATATGAATAATTGTATTAAGCGACAAGGCGTAGCGCACATAATTGTACTTCCGTAACGTAATGTAATGTTTTCGCTTGAGAGAAAGCAACCTGCCTTAAAGAATATTCTTTCTTGTGGTCGCTTCGATTGTATACGAATTAAAGGGAATCACGGCGCCAAGCAAATAAGATAACACATTGTCGGTTTGCCGCTTGCTAATCATTTCGATTAATAAAGTCTTTATGGTATGAGGAAGCGTCTATATCGTCTATTCTCAAATTAGATCTACGAACTTTCACTTAAAAGCACATCTACTAAATTTTAGTTGACAGATAAGCAGGCGAGAAGTCCAATGCGCATATGCGCAAAACCGGCCGATAGATATGAACAGATTATATACAAATATAGCATACTATACATCCCCCATGCGTTTACTCGTTGGCATTTTCTTTGCTGTTATAAGCATAATTTTGGAATTAGTATGCTCTCCGTATGCGATGATAGAGCTATAAAACCTACAACAACACTAATAATTGTAATAAAAAATATGTTTCGAAAATACTTCTTTTGGCAACATTCCTTAGGATATCTATATTAATCGCAAATTAAACTCTGAAACTGATGCCCACCAATGATGATAAAACGCAGAATATAAGATAAGACCGTACGAAGTCTTCAGAAATGATTATGCGTTATAAAGTTAAAGTGATTGGCAACTTTTATAGAATGTATCGGATAATAATGCTGCCATTCATTCATACATACAGCATACTAATGCTTTCCTGCAGATTATATGTATTGTATGTGTGTGCATGTTATTTTATGTATATGATTATGTGCATATACATATGATTGCGAGCAAATTCTGGCAGACAATAGCTGAACCAATACAAAAGGTAACTCTTTGGAGACAGACAGCATCTCTAGACGGGCTTTCAAAGTATTGCACATATATAGATACATATGCACACAAACTAATTTTAGTTTTAAAACTCAATTGTGACTTGAAGACACAATTGATGATGATTGTGCTAAAGGAAATTTTCAAAAAAAAAAAAAAAAAAAAAGAGAAAGAATACGAAACGTAAACTGAGGAGGAAAGTGGACATAAAGCTATTATTAAATACGAAATAAATCAGAAATTATTACAAATGATTTCAGGCTTCTGTTCTGTTCTGTTACAACGATATTATATTTTATATGAATACACAATGCCTCGATTGAGGAATATATTCGTGCGCACACAGGACGAAATAAGCATCTTTTCAAGTAAACTGATCAGCATCAATATTCTGCATTGGTATGTTATAATGGACATTCAGTCAGTCATTTGGTATCGGTAATGGTAATGGTAATGGTTTGATTTTCTCTCTAATCACACATGGCGTCTTCCAGCTATTGTTCCTGAATATCAATCAATATTGTTATACTATCATGCGTTATGCGCTGTGCTGAGTGCCATATGTACTCTGTGCATATAGTAACCGGAATTTATTATTCAGTCAATAGCGTTACTTTGTACTTCATCGAGTTGAAAGCTGCTGTTTTTCCTAATCACACTTTTCAGCTCTTTGTGATTTCCACAACGAGGAATTCAATTGAATATTAAAGACGACTATTTGAGACATGGGTTTCAAATAAACTTTTCTGCGGCATATTGCTAAAAATGTGTGGCTTTATGGATTGCGCGGGCATATAAATTCTAGCAAAGCATTCCGGTTGATATTCAATAGTTACAATGAAAGAGAAAATTAAGATAAAGTCGTGGGGTTGGTGCTACAAAGTCCTCGTAAGGTTGCGGGAGGGTTAACTTAAGAGGTTAAGAACGTTCATAGCATTCTTGATTAGTTTAAGCAAAGCCTCGTTGTGATCGAATGGATTACATGTCCCTTTAATAGGTTCCGAAGTGAGTTTTCCATTTTTCTAAAGCGTAAGTGAACACCTCGTCGTTGGCACCTAAAAGAATATTCACATAAAGATCTGAAATCCGTCGTTTCAATCGGTATATGAAAGATTCGATCATGTGTTCTATTAGATGAGACCCCGGTTTTTTGATGAATAAATTATTGCAAGAATTTTTTTAACAATTTCGGATACTTATTCTGCAGAATGTGATTTTGCGTTTCTGTTGTGCGCGTCACATTTCGAAACAATTCGTTTTATGTTAACGCCGATGATGTTCTTCATGCCAACCAGCAGCCAATCACTTTTGATTACCAATGATTTAAATGCATCAGTATACACTCACTCTTAGCTTACACACAATTCAGGTGAATTATAATACATGGCCGTTGTTCTACTTGATCTTGTTGTTGTGGCTGATTTGTGATCTGATTGTTTACAAGGCTCTTATCGTTCGCTGCATCTCACTTCTATCCTTTCCTTTTCATCTGCTGACTTTGCTCTGCATTACCTTATATTAATCCTTTTCATTCACAATTGTTTACCTTGAATGAAATATTGATCAGTGAAAATTTTCACGTACATACCTCAATATATATGTAAGTATATGCGTTCGTGTATATATTCAGATAGCTTCTGGTCGTAATGAATTTTATGATACAAAATTTTGTGCCCATTTCGTTTGAAGCAGTCAGCAATAACTGATTTAATGGTCACTCACTACTGAATATGCGCGCACATGCGCACGCACGTACACTTTATTGGGAACTTCATTTAATATTGTACACATCACGTAGACGTAATTCATCTGAATTAGTATCATTAGTGTTGACGGTTATGATGGGTATCAGTGGTACTTCATTACACATAAACAAAAGGGCCACAAAACGATGCAAACTTGAAAGGGTGAAAAGGTAAAGAGAACGACATATAGAGAGAAGGAGAAAAAAAAAAAAGAGTTTATATTAATTCTGGCGCCGTTTTCTTACCGTGATATAATTTTCTGGCATTTTTCGAGAATTTCCTGTTTAAGAGTCCGCATGGTTTAAATGACAAGTGCCACTGGAGAAAGTAGAAAATCGCTTTTATCATAATGTCAGCTCTTTAAGTGATTTTTTTTTTTTTTGGTGTTACTCACCGATAATCTGCCTCAAGGTTAAAATTTATTTGCAATCATTCATATGTTTCCTGCTTTTTCAGATGAAACTTTTTCAATGTCGGAACGTTTTTAGCGATTATGATTAGCTGGGCCAATAATTCGCAATAATAGCTACCAAAAATTGCATTGCTATAAAGCCATCAGAAATATTAGCCGCCACTTAATTGCGGCCTCAGTAAACTTATGCAGCTTGCATATGAGAAACGCAACTTAAAAATTTGTTATGCTGTCACAACTGCTCGCCTTCCAAACGTATCGGAGCCTTTGGGGAAAAATATTGTCAGCTGCGCTTTAATTAGGCAATTTTCTTGCGACATAATGTATGCATGCCTACGCATGCTTAGTGTTAGCATTGATGTTAAAGGTGTGTTATATTAAGTGTTGCTGCATACTGTTTCGGTTTATTTATTTATTTGTTTTTATTTTTTGAAGTCATAAAAAAAATTCAAACTTTAATTTGTGGTCGACTATGCCTGCCCCTGCGGTTTGTCTTTCGCCTCCTCTTCTTCTATTATTCTTTGACTTAATCCAACAATTCTATTGAAAGCATATAACAATCTCACCTTTGTCACACTATCGTTATGTTATGTTAGATTGTAATAGCAGCCCGCATATCATAATACTTCAAGCATTGAGACGACGGTTATATGAGAAGCGATTGGAAAATTACTGCGGCCGGGTCAAAAGTTTTCATACCAATTTAAAATGCCCACATACTACTACTTAGGCACTTTTGTCGAAAAATTTTGAAGATTACAATTTTTTTTCCACATAACCACTTTTCAGAATAGGGCGTTATATGGGGAGTGGTCGAAAAAGTGGAACGATTCGAACCATTTTCAATAGAGTTTGTCCTTCGATCAAAACACGTCACTGTATCACATTTCATCACAATATCTTGAGAATTGCGAGCTGTAGACTGAACACAAATTTTTATGGACAGACGTCAGACGGATAGACGGACAGACAAGCTTAGATCAATTACAATTTTAAATCGATCGTGGGTCTAACTTAAGCTCTTCTGAGTGGCACATGCGTTCGCACCAACTTAATTGACCCTGTACCACAAGTGGTGAAGGGTATAAATAGGCAAAAAAGTTGCAATTATATTTTCCTCTATACAATAATATAACTCCGATAGAAAGAACTTTCGTTCAACACTTTTAAATGATAAGCAAGAACGAAATTTTCGTGCTATCTCCCTCTCGCGATCCCTATATCAATTGTGTTAATATACTTCGACTATATGTGAAATAGAGCCAGAGAAGCCATATAAGAATTTATCGTTACGTGACTTACTTGCATTCCCAGACAGATTCAAGATACGAACTTTTGTAATTAGTAGATGTTATTGTGTTAAATAGTGGCCCAAGAGCGAACATAAACTTCTAATTCTTCCCGTAATGTTTCACTTGATTCAGGACTTGCTACTTATTTATCCTCTAGGGTGAGACTCTTTATTTTTTACACGTATATGCTTTTAACTTGAATTTACTTCATTTAATTTCAATTTTGTATGTCTTTAATTCTGTTTATTTCATTTCATTTCTTTTGAGTTTATATTCTTTAACACACACACACACATATATATTCTCTTACTTTATCTGGGCGAAAGTCCTGAAGCATGACGCCATGTGGGCGACTTAGTGACCAGGTTGCTCTAGGAACTAAGGCGGATAGAGAGACAGCGGATGGACATATGAGAGAGTGGAAGCTAATAGGGTGTCCCACTAACGTTCTACCATATGGAGCGCACTAATTGTAACTAGTCGCCGGGGAGAAATATTTAACGCTTGATGGTGCTATGGCAAAGTGTGGGGGGTAGTTTTTCTACAGAGGCGCCACGGATGGCGAATCGTGCTTGCTATTAGTACTAGCCAGCGGTACCTTTGAGGTATTTGCACCTCCTTTTTACTTTACAAAAACTTCATAATTTCGAGCTATGAAGACGAGTGCAATTACTTCGCTCTCTGCGAGCATAAACTAATTGATTGCCGAGAAGAGCGAAACGTCAAGATTTCAAACTTTTTTTCGTTTTTTTATATATTCGATAACGTTAAGGGCAAAGCTCAAACCTATTAATCTGTTAATCTATTAACTGCATGTGACGAATATAATCACTTAACTTAGTTGTCATCTGTTGTTGATCCTGTTGTGTTGATTTACAGAAGAAGAAGAAAAGGAAGAAGAAGAAGAAAAACAAAAAGAAGAAGAAGAAGAAGAAGAAGAAGAAGAAAAAGAAGAAGAAGACAATCGTTTAAAAAAACACCTTTGTCATTTCGTCAAGTGGGGTCATTTTAATTTCATATTAGACAAGCTCCGTGTTTGACGAGTATACGAGATATACGATCGGTAAAGAAGCCGACACACTTAACTAGTTTACAAAACTAAAATAAATAAGTAACTCAAAGATTTGTTTAAAAATGCACAATATTTTGATTTTCCTGAAAACGCGCTGTCTTGAAGTTTTTTTTTTTTTTTGACCAAAAGTGGCCACAAATTTTAAATTTCCTCATTCACTTCGACATTTTTTTCATATTTCTTCGATTAAGACAATCGACCTTTTGCCGGACGAACCAAAGCGATTTACGAAAAATTCATCAGACACTGTCTGAAATGTACATTGTATGTTAGTGAGAGTTTTCTTGTATAAAAATGTTGTGGAATTCATCAAAAATTAATTAATGACAGCTCGTTAAGGGTAGCTTTAAGCACTTTTTCCAAATGTTAAAAACCAAATTAAAAAAATTAAATACCGTAGCGTATTAAAAGCTGAACAAGAAAAGACGGCTAGTTCGCCGGTAAATAGAATGGGCTCGGAAACGGGCCAATAGCATTTCTATAATAAATAATCAAAAAAAAAAAAAAAAAATAGTTACGTGTAGGTCCAATCTACCGACAACAATCAGGGTCTAAAGATTGATTGAAAAAAAAGGTCGTTTCAGAAAACATTCTTTCATTTATGCTTTTTAAATAATTAAATTAATTTTAGTACTAAATTTTAGAAATTAAAATTAACTTTTGAAATAAAAAAGAAAAATATTCGAATAGTGCGCCTTTTAATTATTTGCAACCGTCAGTCTGTTAGGAATTTAAGTATTCTTTTGTTTTTTTTTGTATAAATAACTAAAATTTTATATAAAATTTTTAGTATTTGAAATTAACTATTCATTCAAAGAATTCGAAAGGCAGTTTTGTAATAAATTCGGTTATATGAAAAAAAAAAAAGATTGAATTTCTCAATATTTTGCTTGATTGTTTTCAATGAAAATGAAAAAGAAAATAAATATTAAATGCGCATTCAAGGAACGTGGCCCCCGTAGCTTAATCAAGCACTTAAATATATATATCCAATAATACGTAATGTGTCTGTATGTTCACAGCATTCGTCTCATAACAATTTGGAAGGAAGCTCCTCAATCCAATATCGACGCCCATAAGCCGGCTCGGATATCAGTGATTGCCCAATTTTTGTCTTTTTCTATCTGTGTTTAGCTGATAGTATCTTGTGTCCCCTTGATTAGGCGTTTGTTCTTTTCGCAACACCCCATTAGATTGGCGTTGTGAAGAGGCTGTACATGCGAGAGATGTAGTTTAAATGCCTCTTCAACGAATTGCGTTTGTTCTCAATAGCAATACTTATACAATACCATGTGTGTGTTTGTTAGGGGCTTAGAATTAACCAATGTAGACGTTACAACCTTTTCCTCTTTCTTGTACTGAAAGTGAAAATTGATTCCACGCCGTGTCCTCTGCTTAAATCATTTTGTAAATGAAACCGCAAAGAAACTTCCACGCACACTAGCAATCAAGAACAAATATTTCAATGAGAAACAAACAGTCGACAAAATGAATTTTTTTTTTGTATTTTGCTTAAGTTAATTGACTTCAAAAAATTATCTATTTTGTTCCTTGAAAGTCAACTAATGAATGACTCAATAAAACAATTTTTGCTTTTCTTTCTTTTGATAAGAAAAAATTGTTGGAATTTTTAAAACGAAAAATCTCGCCTACTTCATTTTAACCCAACTCATTCTTCTTCTTCTTCTTCTTCCCCTCTCCTTTTCTCATTTCTTATTTCAAATAGTTGATTACTGGATGTTGTAAAGGAAGCGATGAGTTTGATATATCACCTCAATGAACTATTGATCAGAATATTATTTGCAGATTTTATTTGTTCAATAAATCAATAGAAATTTAATTAGAGACCATGTAGTTGCCAATAAATGACACTAAGAGCCGAGAAAAAAACCAATAATTATATCAGGCTAAGATGGAACATATTGGAAATGATGGTATATTCATTTTGTCCAAACATTTGCAACAGGCCGAAGGGAAATTAAGGCTTTGCGGTGAACACTCTTCTGCCTGTAAAAACGAAGCGGTTGGCCTTACATTTGGCAGAAATGTATCAAATTCTTGCACGCAGATGGATGCTGAAAGTGGGTAAAGTTGGTGGAAGGACACGCCTACAGTACCATGTAAAGTGGGGTCACGTCGGTTTTTAAGCCGCAAAAACATTTCTTTTTTGCTCATACTCACAAACTACAACAAATGAAACTGTAAAGATTTCTATGGGCAATCCTATGGTACTTGTATGAATGTGAAAAAAATCGGCCACTCCGATCCAATATCAAAATTGTAACAAAATTTTATATATTTGTCGAAACTTGAAAAACACGCAGAAACGTGCTTGAAAAAGCCAAAACGTAAGTATTGCGTGTGTTCAAAAATTCTTTCCATTTCTTTGATAAAATTCAATTTTATTTAAAACACACTTATTGCATAGCTTAGCGGTAGAACACTCCTGGTTTGAAGGTGGAATATTCATCGATCCGTTTTCATAGATCTTCAACCTTGCGAAACTTCTGCTACGGTAAGTACGATTGCATTGATCAGAACCGGTGTTAATCAGAAAGACACAGAATCAAATACTAAGAGAATAATGTGCACGTTGGAAAAGTGTCCATGGACGTACATATGTGGATTTCATCGTAAACATTTTTTGCCCGAAATTTCGCAGACAACTTTCTTATATTTTTGTAGTTTATTTCATATTCATGCCTCAGGATGATCGAGTTAAAAATGGAAAAGAGCAGTGTCGTCAAGTCCATCCATGTTTTCGCACGTTGCACTGCACTGAACGACAGCTTGCAAACAGCAGGAGCTTACATCGTGTAAGCAAGTATTCAGTATGTTCAGATTACCTAAAGCACAAATTTTGAAAAATTTGAATGCGTCATGTATGAAGCCTTTATGAAGCTAGCAATTTCAGCGAAAAGATATCGTTAACACATCTAATATATTCTTGTTGAGCGCCAAATGCAGAGCGCCATAGGCAGCACGCCTATCTATTCATCTGTCTATCTTTCCGTCCTGTGTAAAGTCTGTGCTAAGCGTTGCCCACAATCAAATGGATAAAATTATTAGGATTTCTTGCAGCACAAGGGGACAAGTCTACCATGCAGTCTACATAACTAAGAGCAGTTTTGCTCGTTGGTGAGGTATTTGCTCATTACTCATAAATTACAATAAACAGGTGATATAAATTTCTAGGTTTATTCTGCAAAAATCGATAAAACCAGCCACACCCACCCAACAATATAACATTTGCGAATTTTGTTTTTTCGTTCCGTGTTTTTTTTCAATCTTTTGTAGGATAAAAGCGAAGGGCATAAAAGATTCGACGAAGCTGAATATAATTTTCTTGCTTTTATTTTTGTTTTTGCAAACACACCTCTCAATACGGTTTTCCTATGATTTCTTTTTTTTTTTCCTTTCCGTAAGAACGAAACAACAAAACTAAATAGAAATATAAAGAAACAAGCAATCAGAGACTTTTTTTAAAGATCTTCGGTTCTGTGAGTTTGCTTTCGAGATGGCCTTTAAAAAAGCCTAATAAAATTGAAGAGAACTCCTTCCTTTTCTATCTGCAATTAGGAAAACTTGATTGAACAAAAATTTACTTGAAAAAAAAAAAAATGAAAAAAACAAAAAAATATTTTAATTGCTAAAGTCGTCGCTTTCCAAACAAATATTAGACAATCCTGTACGTTTATGAGAAATAAATGTGAAAACCGCTAAAAGAAACCATAAAATTTTTTTCAAGTTTTTATTGAGTTTTGTTAGTGGAAAATAAAAAAATAGCGGCGAAGAAGAAAAGCAAAAATCAGAATTGAGCCTGAGACGATCGCTTATGGAATGATTATAGACAGGAAATTAAATGAACATAAATGTCGGATAAGAAATGTTAATTTGAAACTGTAAATATCAATAAACGTTTAGTGGCTCTTTAAACGTGAGTATCAATACAAGGCGTTATAAAAGTCAACTGCGGTAATGGAAGACTTCGATTCAAGACACAGGCGCCAAGTTTATTATAAATGTTTAAAGTTGCTTTTGTCGGGCATTTATTTCATTATTTGATTCTTTCATTTGTTAAGCGTAGAAAATGTTTATTCTTCTATTATTAATAAAAGAGTTTTTTTTTTTTTTTTTTTTTTTTTTTAGTCACAAATCTGATGTTTTTGTTCCCCCATATATCGGAAGTTTATTTTTCTAATTGCTTATAATTTTTATTTGATATTTTTGTTTGTTTATTTATATGGTCAACACTAATTAATATTTATAATGGCGATCGATTGACTAAGTGATTCTCTTAACTAAATTATTACGTCCTAAGGCTTGAATTGAAATCGATGAATAATAAGTAAGTGATTGGAAATTGTGATTAATTAAATAGTCCGTAAAAGCGGCTTAGATAATTTGTTGGCGGCGCACCTTAACATATAAACTAAACAAGATTAACAATCGTTACCGGTGGCGAAGATATTACATAATAATCTCTTTTATGTATTTTCATAGAAGATCGAATACATTCAAAAGAAAGCAAAAAAAAAAAAAAGGAAAAAAGATAAGTAATAGGACCGTTTAAAAAAGGCACAGTAATTTTGGAAAATAGGGAAGACATAAAAAATTCACCTCGTGGAGAATATTTCGACATTTATTTAAATGGTTACGCAAGTGAGTACATTTTCTGAAAATCAACTTTTTTTGTTTACTGGCCGAACAGATGCTTTGAATTTTGTAGTAAGTCTGGAAAAAAGGCCATTATTCGCAAGTCAATAACTTCATTTTTGCGGCAGGAAGGCAAGCGAATAGACGGACAGAGGGACATGCTTAAATCGATTAAGAACTTAATGCTGATTAACAATATAATTGACTTGTGGCGTCTCTGAAATTCCATATCGGCGGTTGCAAACGTGTTGACACAATGAATATAACCTCACCCTGTGGTTACAAAAATATTTACTCGGAATCTGTTGAACCTAATGGAGCTCACATAACTCTAGAGGAATGCTCGTTAACTATTGATCGCATATGAAATTAAGAACTAAAGCGATGCTAAAGTTAAGCCACAGTTGTGGCATTTAATTGCCTCAGCTTGCCTTAGCTAATATATTAGTTACATTGTATGTTGGAAAAAATAGGTCAAAATTCTAAGTTTCTTGCCATATATCACTGGCAGAATCTTTTGAATGTTATGCTTCAATGTAATCAATTGCATACCTTTACAGAGTTCTGCAATATCTGCTACATTTCCTGAGGTATGTACCATCGAAATTCTCTGCGTTTTTTGTGTAATTAATGCCCGGAATTTACATTTAGAAGATTTGCATAAAGCTATCGTTACATACGTTGTTTTGAAATTGAAAAATACATTTATTATCTATCTTTTAAGGCTATCGCTTCAATATCCATTCTGATTAACACAAGTAAAACCGCCTAAAAGAAAACAAAGTCGACATTTTCGCGGTAGTACAAAAAATATTTTAAAAAAATGAAATATAAAAAATAAAAAATAAAATTAAACTAAGTTTATTAAAAATCCGATCACATATCTATCTACCTAGTTGGCAGAATGAGTATTTTTTTTTTTTTGTCGTTTTACAAAAACAAGCACACACACATAATGCATGATGAGTGCCTTAGTCGCAAATGAATTAATGATTTCTAACGATCAATATGTGATAAATTATTTCCTGTAATATGCATAAATGATTAATTTGAATAATTTAATTAGCATTGACTCATACAAACACGCAAACGTACTAACAGCAAACAGAACAAGTTGTATTTACCTTAAAGCGAATCTTGGATACCTTAAGCAAATATAAAAAATCCTGTCTGTAGAACGATCTTCGAGAAGTCTTTTCGAAACCAAATTTGACAGAGAAAGGTCAATATTTGTTGTTTTATTTCAAATACACAATGTGTAAGTGTGTGTTTTATAATCATATATGTGGGACCTGGATTATATTTATATTTAATAGGCGATCTGTGAATGTATTTTGTGTGACAGTTTTCCACTTTCTATCTCAATTTTTATGAATGAAAATAATGAAAATAAGCCTAAGCAACGATGAATATTTTTAAATAGACTGAATAGAATTTTCTATTGAATATTCAAAATAAAAATCTGTTACGTAAAGTTTGTATAAACTGCGTTTGCAATTGTCACAAAGGGAACAACAACACTAACGACATCCTATCTCCTGTTTGTTGCTAAGCTGTACTTTAAACGACACTCAAAGCTATACTACGAGTAGGTAGCTAAGTGATTATAGAGGCGTTAACGTACGACTTGCAAAGATTGTTGGTATAATAAAACGCAGGAAAATTATTTATTTTCAACATTAATTATTTACAACTGCGTTAACGTAATAACTTAAGCACAAATTACCCACTTAAGTGACAATAACGGTAACCCAAGCTTCAATGATCACCAAAAACTTAACTCTTATTATAAATTGAATAAAGCATTTATAAGAAGATAAATATAAAGGGCAGTGGGTATCTTCCTCATAACATCGAAACGGACTGAGCTTCTTTGATGAAATTAGCATAAGCTTACGGGCTAAAAACTTACAAAATTGTCAAGATAAAGCTCGATTTTACAGTCGCTGGCCAAAAACTATTACATCTACTCTGATGTCTGACATCCGTTGTAAAAGTTGAAACTTTAAATTTCTCAATTTATTTTCAAATGTTTTTATGTATAGAAACCTGTGCTATGCTTCAAATACGTTTAGTATGCCGTATCGAAATACGCTACGAGCGAGATTGCGCTCTTTCTCTATTATATATAATATGAAGCCACATGCACATAAATAGCATCATATCTCATTTTCAGGATAGAAAGATTTATAAGAAAATTTATATAAAACAAAAAATGCTATTTTATTTAAAAAAATATAAAGAAGAAGTACATATACAAAAAAAAAAAAAAAAAAAAAAAAAAAAAAATGCAATAAAAATTGATTCATTCAGAAATAATCTCAGACTCATCGTTAAATTTCAGATTCTTTACTTGAACGAAATTCAGTTGAATTATAATAACAATTAAAAATGAATTTTTTTTTTTTTTTTTTTTGTTATTCAGTCAATGTTACGTACTGTTTATTACCGTTTGTCCATTGATAGTTGGTCCATGCCAACGGGAAACTCTAGATAAGAGTACCAACTATCAAGTCGATGGTCGCGGATTTGAATCTCAGCGCGGCTGGACAGTGAATGTGCTCAGTCCGTAAAGGCGGAATATTTCCCGATTTTGTAGGCATCCACTACCCTGCGGATACTCATTTCCTATCACCTTCTCTTTCCCCATTTCTTTCTGATCATTATCGTGTACAGGGGACATCTCCTGAGCGGAAAAACAACGGGGTGGGCTCTTCTTTATGAAATATTAAGCTTAGAAAGCATGGAAGCATTTTTTCAATGAATATTTAACTTAATCAAGTTCATAGGATTTGAATGGAATTTAAATCTCGACTTTGTGGTGACTAAATTTGATTCTTTATATGAAAATTCTTTTCATTAGAGTTTTAGTTCAAATTTGCACTATTTATATGTGCACGGCTGTATAGTCAATCGAATGGAAACCAAATGAGATTCTAATTCCTGGGACTTCTAATGATAAGTAGCCTTTTGATTTGCATCGTTTAATTTTTCTTTAATGGAAGTTGAGAGGACAAGAACAATGTATGTGCATATGAAATTCGTAAAAAATTTTTATATTATTGGCTACCGTTGACAATGGATATTTACGTCGCAGGTGACGAAAGCGTTATGCGCAAAGCAATTTCTTCGAAAGCATCATTAAGACGTAACGAAAAGGAAAATACCATGAAACCGTTTAATATTTCGCTTATTTCCTTTTTCCTCTGTAACCTAGTTAACTAACTAATAAAATACCTACACATGTGCATAACTATTAATATGGAAATCCATTAATATTTTCGATTTTTTTACGGTTGTTATTGTTGTTGTTTTTTTGCTTCTTTTTCACTCACAAAAGTCTATACTTACTCGTTTACATTTAAAATAAAGAAAATGAAGCAAAGAGAAAGAAAAAATCAAGA
Source organism: Glossina austeni (assembly GCA_000688735.1). Taxonomy (NCBI): domain Eukaryota; kingdom Metazoa; phylum Arthropoda; class Insecta; order Diptera; family Glossinidae; genus Glossina; species Glossina austeni. The sequence goes on from KK502442.1 coordinate 837,612, forward strand.
AAATAAAGCAAACCGTATATAATAGCCAACGATATATCTTTTGTTTTATAACCATATCGAATGCCACAACAACTAGCATAATATCTCAGGTTTTCATCACAAAAACATGATCACATTTCCCTCTTATTGTAAGAGTAAGAGTATATCTAATATGTATGTATATATGTGTATGTATGCACGTTGGAGTATATAAATAGGTTCCCGTTTTTTTCATGAAATTTAACATTTATTTCATTTTATTTTTCTGTTCTGCAATATTAAAACAATTTAAAATAACCGCAAGGGACAGAAACGTAGTTTTTCTTCACTACTTCGCTCGTTCTCTTTGAATCTTGCCTTTCCACCAGGCAAACAATATGATGTGGTAAAGCGAAAAATAAAAATCAAAAAAAAAAAAAAAAAAAAAAAAAACCCATAGCATGGAAATCAATTTAACAAATGTTCATAACTTTATCAGAGTTTTACAACAAACGGTTGCCAGTCAAAATCAATCGTTTGTCAGTCCGTCCGTCCTTTCGTATGTTGTTCGTCAGTTGCAATCGTTTGCTTGTTTGGCTTAAAACGACAATTGAATTGAATTTAAGAGCTAAGCGGCTCTAAGATTGAGAAATATATCAAATTTTAACGATCTTAAAGGAAAAGCAGAAAAAAAAAAAAATAAAATAATAATAAACGGAAAGCTTATGTATGGACGGTAGACAACAAACATGCGCTGCTACAATCGGCTATATGTAGCAGGAGTGTGTAAGTGAATAACTGCCATTCGCTTAAAGCCATTAGGTACGCAGTAAAGCATAATGCAAAAAAGAAAAAAAAAAAAAAAAAAAACAATTCCACCTGAACATGTAAAACGATGTGATGTATGATAGTTGCCAAATATTTTGACCAAATGAATTGATTTCTATAACAGAGCGGATGTGTGGGATAATATTTTTTTTTTCTTTTTAGCATTTTTCCTTATATTTTTTAAAAATACATATGAATCAATAATAAGGAGGAGAATTTTTTATAACTATGAACAACGAATAGCTAGCTAGCTAGCTGCTCGGAGAGAAAACCAACATTTTTAAAACAAAATAGGAAGAGTTTGATTCGATTATATTTTACGTAAGATTAGCTGCTTGCTTAACTAGTTTTTAAATGTTATACCTTATCTTAAATATTCTTGTAAATGTCATCTAAGGAGAACTGCAACAAGCTAGAGCAAATTGTCTTTTCTTGTAATTACATGTAATAAGATAGAGTTATAATGCGGTGCATTCATTGTGCTTATCAGCTTTAAAATTGGCTGCAGAAAAAGTGTTTATCTGAATAAAGTCACTGGAGCGATTTTATCCACTTTAAACCAAGTTCATTAGGATTTGTACACAAATTTTTTCATTTGAACACCGGAATACATCTTAATTCTCTAGTGAAACGAGCGGCAAAAGACTCTGAAAGAATATAACTTGCGGCTAATCTTCATAATGAAACACCAATGTCAACTCTTATAATGTGTTTTCAGAAGAATCAATGGCGTTCACATCACTTTTATTCACAAAACTCACTCTGCAATTCTACGCGTTCTATATATTTTCCCCGTTCTTACCGGTTCTACAATCGCCATTCTTTTTGATTCTTCAACTTCGCCGTTCTTCTTTTAATCCCTTTCCATTTTCTTGAACATCCCTTCGAGTCTAGTCACTTTTTTCTTTGTACTTCTTCCCTTTCGGACACCAGTAAAGCTCTATGGGCTGCTTGGAAAGTGATCGTTGATTCTTCAAAAACTACGAACAACAGGATCAAGAGGCTATCGCTTCAAAATGATTGTGCGAGGTCTAGAGATCTTGTTTAAGAAATTAATCCATTCACAATTGCCTATCTGTACGAAAGATATCGTCTTGCGATCTTAAATCTTAAATTACTATCTCGAGGGAGGCGATTCAATTGCATTGTATGCGCGAATGTAAAAGAGTAAAAAGCACTCATTGTAGGAACTTCAGGCGCTGCCTTAAGTGGCCTACAAAAGATAGACGAAATGTAGGATCAAGCGTCAGGGTAATTATAATAGTTGCGATGGGGCTTACTTTGAAGGCAACAAAAACAACAACACATTCGACTTTTTCATTACCATCAGAAAATGATTAAATTAATCAAAGCTAAGCGTGCGGTAAAGTCGGTTATGCTGAAAATCAAAATAACAGCAAGTAAAAAAAAAAAAAAAATAAAAAAATAAACAAAGAGGAGAAGAACAAGAAAAAAGAGTAAAATGAATGACGTGAAGCGGACATTGTGTTGCAAACAAAGCCATAAATACTTCATTTGCCAAAGCAATAATTTTCAAATCAAAGCTTTTCAGCTAATGTCAAAGATTAACTTAATAAGGCGGGCGGTAGATTTTTTTTCTATAAATATTTTTTCTTCATCTCTTGTTGTGTGGCAAAAAAAAAAAAGAAGGAAATCTTTTGATAATTTTCTTTTTTTTGTCCGTTTTCTGTTTAATCGTAAAGCATGAAATGCAACCAATTTATCAGTATAGCTGGCAGATCTAATCTTTGGCCGTTTAACTAGTCAACTTGAACCGTTTGAATTTATTGCCATTTTTCACTTGCTATTACATTTTCCTTTTCCTTTTCTTTTTCATCTTCTTCCTCTTCTTCTTCTCCATCGCTTTAACTTACTTAAACTATAGAAACCCGATGTCCAGTTCTTACCTTAAGCATCATCAAATCATGCCAAAGATACAATAACGATAATAATAACGATGGCGATGATAATTATGATGATGATAATAATGATGATAATGATGACGGTAGTAATGTGTTGGAGTGCATTTGTGATAATCTTGACTTCCATTTTCTTTCTCTCCATCATCGCTCCATGCTGATGATAATGGGTTCATCCTAAAGCTATTTATGGTGTTGCTTTATGGCTATGCTTTTATTTGTCTTCCTACAGTTTTAGGAACTCGGTGTATCGCTGAGTTAAGTTTATTATTGGTGTTTGTTGTTGGAAAAACGCTAATGCAATTTATTATGCGAATTATTTATTTAGTGTTGTTTTTCTTTTTCTTTTTCTTCCCTTTTCGTTATCTAAGATTTGTGTTTAGATTTTTTTTCTTCCAAAAATCTCTTAAGCATTCCAATGCCAACTATATTGACAGTTCATGCCTGACCTGTTCGTTGTATTGGTTGTACATGTTATTTTGCTATATTTTAACCAAAAACCGCGTGCTGCATTCCTTATAGCTGTAACTGTGTAAAACATGAGGTTAATAAAAAATTATTGACCTCAAGTTTTGACCATAACTATTAAGGAGGAACTTAAAATTTATGAGCACATGTACATAATCTAACTAAGTAAAATATAAAAATATTTTCTCATAAGAGTCATTCTTATGTTCATTAAAGATTTTTTTCATCTAAATGGATAATCGTGCTGAAATGAATTTCATAGAATTAAAATAAGTTCAGTAAAAAAGGTCAGGAATAGTTTAGTTTACAAGTTCCTTAAAATTGAAAAAGCTTTAGAGAAAAGGACAACGGTTTTGAGAACATTTCCGTACAATTCTCACTTAAGATGGAAATCTCGCATGTCTTCTTAAGCATATCGATAAGCTAATTGGAACAATTTTCAAAATTTAATTCGGACGCACAATTTTTTACAATTGAATCGTCGCTTATCACGTAAACGATAATGTCTTAAAGAGTGAATACAGTAATTGAACTGGTTCGAGCTGGTCTTTGGCATTCAAATAAAAGTATGTCTATGAAATGGATCCCCCGACTTTTATCCCGACAATAGGCGATACTTGGATCTTCTTCTTGAGATGAGCAAAGACAAAAGAATTTGCGAAAAAGAGAATGTTTTCAGCCAATAATGAACTGCTCTCTGGACTAACGTGAGCTATTCTAATAAGCTAATCCGTTAGGTCCGTACTCACACAACTAACACCTGTTGCCACATGCTTCGCTTGATTATAATAGTGGACGACAGTTGCATTAAAAACAAGAACTAGAAGTTATATTAATAATGAAGACATGATTCGCGAAGCAGAAATCAATTTTATGTTGGCCTTACACGGATCGGGAGGAGGACTTTGCTACCCCGATAAAAGTTGCGATATACAAGTGACTTCACTTCATATGCGCCGACATATGGCAATAACAACTCATTGGGATCGTATTTTAAAAATAGTCGAGCAACGTAAAATGCACTTTAATGATATCGTAAGTGGACACGGATAGGTTTATCGATGTCTTCATTGTATCAGAATAACCTATAAAGATCTTAAAGTGATATTGATTATTGCCATCTATTAGTTTGGTTTAAGTTTGATGCAGTAAGGTATTGAAGCCTTGAGGATGAATGCATTGCCGCCAATACTTCTATTGAAACTAACAGCATTTAATTATTTGTGAAAATCAAATACCCAGTTGTCATAGTCTACTTTTATTTTCTTGAAGCAAACACTTCCCCTTATTGCCCTTCTTCTTATAAATTCCCAGTTTGGAAGCCGCTCATGGTGTCAGTTGGTAGTACGGCAAGTTTTTTGCTTTAGACTTGTCCTGTTCAGTTAAGCTGCGAAGAATTTTCGCAGCTTCACCACATTTAACAATACTAAGCGTATCATCTGCAACGATTGATATGCTTACGTACCTCACATGCGTATCTATATGTGTATCAACAGCTCAGCCAAAGTTCATCACACTATGGAATGCATGAAGGAAATTGAGACGGCGTCCACGTTGGTATTTATTGGTGTCCAATAAAATCGGTGAATGCGAGTAGTTTGACATAACTTTCATATCGACGTCATTATATCGGTATCGAATAAAACCGAATTTGGTTCCAATCACCAGTGTTTCTATTAAACTTTCCGTGATTTGGTGGGAAAATGCATTTAAAAAAAGTTCACCATATAATGATAGAGATTAGGTAGACATGCTGCACCATTTACAACTTGCTTCAGTTCGCTTAATGTAGAGATTTGTGATTTCTTTTGCATCCGCCAGCTGCTTCAATTCTCAAAGTATTTCCATCAATAAATTTTCTCTGCAAAATTTTATTCTTTTTTTTCTATTTTAATTAGTGGAAAATCTAAAAAAAACGTAAAATGAGTAAAAAGTAAAAGTGTACTCTCAATGGAATTTTTATTTTTGTACTCTCCACCACTTGCCGTACAAGGTTATATTGAGTTTTTGCCGATGTGAACAATACTGACTTGTTAGTCGCGGTTCTTACCTACTTGGTTACCTTTACTCTGAAAAATTATCGTATGAATAATTATATTATATTGAAGAAGTTGTGTAGGTAGTAGTTTAATGGCACGTGGCCTACTATAATGTTTTTACGTGTATTTAATGCGTTTGGTTTCTACCAATTGCTAATATAGAACTCCTTCCATCATCCATCGGCAGTACCAACAAGAAGGTAATGGAAAAGTTTTGATCACTTTTCGTGGAACTGTAAGGCTTCTTCGTCGTTCGAGGGAAAAGCTATCATCATCGACCGCGGTTACGTAGCCGCGATGATCACAAAAAAAAAGGAGACAATGCGGAGTACATTCCTAAGTAGCGAAAGCATCGGCGAAAAAAAAGACTTCTAAGTTTGGCCGTTGACAGACCATTTGATATAATTTTCTTTGATTTGAGCTGTACTTCAATTGCTGCGATAAGTGGCTATGCTTTAACCAATACTTACAAAACTCATATGAGTTTTGATAACAACCTATATAAATGATGCTCTTAGGAAAGAGAACATTTTCTAATAGATTTTCCATGACAGTACATTAATGAAAATGGATATGAATTCACTTCTAAGTGACTGTGCATTTAGAGCTTTAAATAAATAAATTTCTTTCTCAAATTCCAAATGAAATCGAATAATCACTTGCCAGAGTAAGTAGGCAGTGTTTTTAGGTTCGACAATTACCTGACAGATGCTGCCAAATCGGGTAAGATAAAAATTTTAAATTTATAGCATATACTACGATTCATATATCGCAGGAATAGATTTCCGCTGCACTTTTCAATCAAGTATCGTTTACCAGCTAGTGGTGGAAATTAAAAAACTCGGCAAAAGTCAAATTATTAAGCTTTCTCTCTTTAAGAGCAAGACTCTTCGTGATCTTTGAATTCTTAATATTTAATCAGTTAGTTGCGTAAAAGTTTAATTTTAAAAATTCGTCACACACACGACAAACACGAGGCGAATTGGAAATGGAATAAAATTTCATTTTTATTAAAAACAAAATAACAATTTATTATTGAAAAAGGCATTGCTTGTTATATTGACGAACACTAAAATTTACAAACAGAAAAATTGAAGGAAAATATATATGTATATATATGCAGTATTTGAAGCACATAATAGGAGGAGATACGAATTCAAGAACAAAATATTTTCTTATAGCACTTCGTTATCCATAATGCAGTTATTTCTTTGCTTCAGTTCACGCCCTTCCGGTTTCGATAACTACTTGTGCGGCAAAGAATTTAATCACATCATGCGCCTACCCGTAGCTGAGATTTTGTACTACATTTCATTGAAACCTTGAATTTTTATATCGAAAATTTTCGAAATTTTTATTTTCACGTGACGAGTGTACACGTCCTCGTTCGCTTCGAACTGAAAATTTAGATTGACGCATACACGCACGCATTATCGGGTTAGGGTGTATTTTGCGCAACGACAGTCAATGCCCTTTCATATAAGATGATTGATTGCCATTAATAAATTTTTCGGGATTTTTTATGCACACAAACGACGAATCAAAAGATCCGGCAGATTTATTTAAAGGATTAGGCAGGCTTTTGTATGAACGCAAAAGAAGATTGACCCATGTGAAAAATGCGATTAAAAGTTTTTTACTTCTTCTAAAGTGTAGTTCAAGTATGGTTTCAAAACATTTTCACTTACATCGGCTATGTGCTCTTCTTGGAGAAACGGTCAAATCAACGCTAATACGTTATATATGATCTACTGAAAGTTTAGTCCTACACAACTTGGCAAATTCCTGGTTACGTGGAACAATTGCATAAGTTGATGAAGTGATCCGTAAATTGCTCCCCAAAGCGCATAATTCTACCTCTACTATTTTTATATGATAATAATAAAAAAAAAAAACAAAAAAAATTAAAGGAAAAATGTTTACATAATATTGGGATGGGTTAAGTGGTGTTTAAAAAAAAAAATGTTTTTCTTTTTTTTTTCTGAATATTATAAATTCATTGCAATTATAAAACTGTCTAAGCATACAGCATGCCTGACCTCACATCTAACAGTTATCTAAGATGTGCATTAACAATCGCAAATGTTAGTCTGCCATACACATAACTCAACAACAAGTGGCGTTTTAATATATCATTGCAACACTTGAAATGAAAGACGAAGAAGAAGAAAAAAAGAAACATAGAAAAAAAATGAAAACAGCGAAAAAATGAAAATGACAACACATTACACACACACCCAGAATTTGATTCTTAAAATCTCACAAAAATATTACAGAAAAAAAAAAAAAAAAAAAAAAAAAAAATAGAAACATTTGCATTTGCTGCAAGCGTACAATTATTACAAATGGAAATCCATGAATAGCCTGACACTTGTTGTTGTTATTGTTAGTGCTTTTGCTGTTGTTGTTCCTCTTTGCTATATCACTATTACTATTGGAAGCAATGGAAGTGCAACTTGCACCATTGGGCTTGAATTGAAAACAATGTAAGATTAGAAAAACACAACAAAGGTGTCTTCGATTATGATGAAACATTAATTATTTATTTGCATTTGTGTTATTTATTTATTTATATATATTTTTTGTTTTTTTTTTTTTTTTTTTTTTTCAATCGTCTTTTATTACAAAAAGTCATCAGAGCTGCAGTCATTTCTCGTTGCCGTTATGTTTTTTTTATTTTTTT